>JBBMOL010003492.1:0-15752 GCA_037954665.1 Laguncularia racemosa | reverse complement strand
ATTCCCTTAAATAAAAGTAAAAGGACAAAATTATTGCTAAACCATAAGCTTTCCCTTATTTAAATGGGGATGTGGCACGAAGGAAAGGGAAAGGCAGAAATGGGAAGGTGGCAAAGGAGGGGAAAAATCTGGAACCCAAGGAGAACTAGAGAAGGAAGAGGGGAAAGAGGAAGACTGAAACTGAAAAGTGGAAATTGGAATGGAAGACAAAAGAGGAAATATGGAAATCTAGAAATTTTATCCTGATGCGTCACGTCCCTTCCTTATTCCCCCCCGCCACGCCGATGTCGGGTCCCATCATCTTCTCCTTGTTTACTGTGCCTGTGTAGATGTGATTGATATGTGAAGTGTGTCAGCAAAGTCTATGAGCTCAGCTGTTGCAGGCTGCTTGCGAGGATGAGGACGTTGAGGACCTATCAACCTATCTGCGTCGTAAATGATTTTTTTTTTTTTGTAGGTCAGGGGAAAACCCACCCCACCTCACAAATTTTTACGAGCTTTGCGGGTCAGCCCATTGACCCACCCCACAATTACCAACTCTATGAATTATCTCAATCCCTTTTTCGTTGAATCGACTCCGATGCTATAGCTTTAATCTATATAAGAATTTGTTATAGTTCACATTTTTTTTTCATTTTCAATTTCTTCACCGAATCCTTATCAATATTCTAGCCCCCAATTATTAACCACAATATTTCCAAAACACATAAATCATCAATTTCACATAATCGGTCATTAATTTCCTATCCACAATATATATAAATTAAAAGTTTTAAAAACAATATGAAAATTTTAATAACATTGTAAAATTTGCATAAAAAATATGCATCATTTTTTATTTTAATTTTTCCCATTATTTTCTAAATAAAAAATTTCAAATTTAATTAACAATATTGTAAAAATTATTTTCATTATAAGATATTACAAATTTCCATCATTATATTTTTTTATAACAACATAGATAATATTTTCAATTTAATATTTATAAAAATTATCTAACGCATACTAACACAAAAATTACTATTACATATTACGTATTACAAGATCTATATAAATCATATCTAACACACTATAAACTAACAATAAATAGTAACATTTTCAACAAAATATAACATTGTAGCAATATTTTCCTCAAATAATAATATCAAACATAAAAAAAAACTTTAATTTAAAAAAAATACCACAATTGATTAATTATTAAGGAAATACTTAGATCTTGCTGTATTAGTTCAATACTCATTCTCTTTGCAAAACAACTTTTTTTCTTTCTACAAACAAAGGAGAAAAAAAAAAATAAATCTAGTTTGAAGATATAAAAAATTATAATAAATGTCTTCTGTTTCTATTTTTTTTATATATTTTTTATACTATTGTCCAATGAGTTACTTTTTACATTAACAATAGATGTTAAATTTTATATAAAAAAATGGACGGTAGGATTATTGGCATGGTGGAATTAAAGGCACAGATTGGGTTTGCAATATTAGTTTTTTTTTTTCTCTAAGGTTGAAACTCCACCCATAATTTCGAAATTTATTTTAAAAAAAATTATTTTGTTTAAAATTTGTGTTTTTTTTTAAAAAAATTTTCTATTTTTAAAGGGGGGAAATTTTGTATTCGACCCCTGAAATTTTGACACGTGTCCTATATTTAAAGAAATTTTGAACCGCCCGATCTTTTTCGAAAAAAGCCGTATGCAAACCAGTGCGACGCACTAGACTAAAACCCAAAAAAGGGGTGCGCCGTTTTGTGAAGCTCTCTCTCTCTCCCTCTCCCTCCCATCACATTATCTTCTTTGCCCAAAATGATTTTTCTAAAGAGCTTAATCAAATAAAAGGTACTAAATCTGTCATCATTCGGTCCTTGGGCTCTTTTCACCCTTTTTAGTAACTTTTCTCCTCTGTTTTCGGGTTGTTATGTTCTCAATTAAATTTTTTGTTTTTAGGGTTTTATGCCGTCGTTTTTTGTTTATAAATTTTGGGTCCCTTTCGGTAAACCCTGTTTTTGTTTTTTCCTTTTTTTGTTATTATGGGGGTTTCTGTTTGACTGTAGTATTAATTTCCTGTTGTACTTGATTGTGATTCCCCTTTTCGATTCCCTTTTTTTGGGGAAGTAACGGGTTTGTTGTAAAAAATCTTTGGTTTTTCTAATGGTGCTTAGAAAGATGTGGGGTTTTTTATTTTTCATAATGTGGTTTTAAAATTTTTATTTAAAATTTTTATAATGGTTCCCGGGGTAAAAAAAAATTTTTGCTTTGTAAGTGGCTTACGTTTGCTCTGAGTTGAGCTCTCATTAACAGATTAGTTTTTTTGCTTTAAGATGTTTTATGAGGGATTTCTTTTAAAAAGGCCCTCATTTGAAAATGTAGCATTATTGTGGGGGTTTTAGTTTGAACAATGTAGCTTAGTTGGGGTTTTTTTATCAAATCTTTACCTTTCACCCTTTCAACTTCTTATCTAAAAAAATAAAATTTAAAAATCCCCTTAAACCTCTTCTTTTATTTTTTTACTTTCAACCTTTTTTTTTCCTTACTCAAAAATCTTCCAATTACCAATAAAATTCAATTAAAATAATTTTCCTTTTTCCCTTAATTTCCAAAATTTTTTTATTTATAAATTTTAAAAAAAACAAACAAAAAAAACCACACATTAAAACTTACACTTTTTTTTTAAAAAAACTTTCCCTCTACTCTGCAATGATTGTCAACATTGCGTAAAAAAACCCAGAATCCAGCTGAATTTTGTTACACATAAATAAGCAGATCTTCATTAATGGTTTTTTTTAAATTTAAATGGACCAAGCCTTCAGGGTTGACATTCATTAAAGGTTCTATGTGATATTGCACTTCTTTTTTTTTTATAGGGCTGTAATCAACATTGCTAAGCGAATGGAATCCGCTAGAATTTTTGTTCCAAAATTGTATAAGCAGATTTGATTACACGGTACTTTCAAAATTTTAAAAGGACCAAGCCCAAGATAACTTAACCCACCCCCCCCCCCCCCCCCCCCCCCCAAAAAAAAAAAAAAAGAAGAAAAAGAACTCCAGATAACACTTTTACCCCAAAATGTTCTTTTTATGTGATATCAAACTTTTTTCTTTTTAGATTTTTCTCTACTGAACTCTTCAGCTCCATCCATCACCCATGACCCCGCCACGGCCCGCTGCTTTCTCATGTGCTTGTTTTATTTGCATTCAATTTTAAGTGGTTAGATAATTGTATTAGTGTGGGCCAATCATCATCCGCAGCGTGAAATTGCTGTGTCCATTTACAACTTCAGCTCCATCCCTTTCCCTCCTCCTTATGGACCTTGCCTCTCCCTGTTTCTCTTGCTGTGTTTGTTTTATTGCCATAATCAATTTTGAGGTGGTTTGATTAATATGCATCAGTGGTGGGCCAATCTTCATCCTAAAGTGGAACAGATCTGGAGCTTCTTATCATGCAGTCATTGACTTTAGGATGCTATGGCCTCAATTTTTTATTTTATGATTTTTTGGATTAGGTTGGCATCCATGTTTTTTTTAGTACACACAACATGATTTATTGGTTCATGATCTCTTTCAAAACATTTGTTTAGTTACCCAAATGACCCAAAAAAAAAAGGGATTAAATTGTTGATTTTTTTCCCTTATTTTGTGAGATTAAACTGGTTTTATTTTCTATTATGTTTTGGATTTTATTTGATCTGCTAATATCTCATGGGCAATGTTTTGCTGAAGTAAGGGCTAATCAATGTCAGCACTACTTAACATCAAAGGGCTTAATTTTGATTGTAGGAACTTGGCACCCTTTTGAAATCTTTTTTATATTTACGCAGATGAATAGGGACAAGCTCATGAAGATGGCTGGTTCGGTTCGAACTGGTGGAAAGGGAACATGAGGAGGTAAGACAATTTCTTTCAATTTTAAAAACCAAGTAGGAAAGTACATCTTGTGTATATGGCATTTACTATAGTGAATGTAAAAGTTATATGCTGGTATGGAAAATATTGTGCGTGGTCATAATTATTAAATTTGATAAATGACTCAATGATCTACCTTTTGATTTGCTTTCACATGTCTGCTTATTGTTTTTTGAGTTTCTCATAAATCTTTAGGGTTCTTTACTTGAAACGCATTCCTTTGCTTATTTTTTACTGATTATTTTTGGGATAGGATGCATGGTTCCAATTTGTACAATTTGTGAGATTTTAGTAAATCCCTATTAATTTTTTTGGCCAAAAAATAAAAAATTACTTGGATATATACACTAATAATATCCATATATATTTATAAGTTGCTGAAATCATTGTTAAATTGTTTGTGGGTGTGCTTCTCTTGTTATACCATTCAAATGTCATATTTGTTGTATCTCTCGTTTGGCTATAGAACTTATATTTTAGCATTGTTTATTTTTTTAGTTATTGTTTTATGAGATACAAAAGTAAGGGATCGGGGATCAGTTGAGCTTTTGTGGCAGGGAAAATTTCCTTTTTTTTGTTAATCCATCACTTGGCTTTATCTCCTAGGATCATTGTGAAATTGTTTCATTATTTGGGAGCTTTTTTTCCCTATGATTTTTTTTTTTTAATTACTTGTGTTCATTCAAGGGATAAGAAATCTAGGCCATACCAATGATAGAATTCGTAGGATCATTCTATTGTTTGGGAATTAGAAATGGAAGTGTCAATCCCAACTTCAAGAGGAAGTAGGTCGCAACACAATCTGCTCCAAAACATAAGAGCTAAAGCTCCTAAGCACACTCTTAGAAAAAATATCCAACTGGCTAATCTACTAAGTAATAGATAGCTAAGTAAAAGTTTTTAGATGGAGAAAATGTTCTCCCTCTTTCTAAAAATCACTCCCTAACCCTCCCAAAAGACCACTTCTTTTAGGCCTAAACAAACCACAAACCTCAATTTGTTCCCACTTCACTCATCCCTTAATTTGCTTCCCCGGAAACCCAATGAGGGGGGGTCTATTAAAAAGCCAAAGTATCCATTGGGTCCCTCCCCCAACCCTCAAGATGCCGAAGCACATTAGTAGGTTTTCTTTCCCCCATTATTCCTTGCAAATCCAGAGTCTTGCCCCCTAGTCATAACTCCTAAGGGGGTTTTCCAAGTTGACCAACAAGAAAAAAGGGAAAAGTATCTTTTTACCCTGTTGAAGATGGCTAAGAGCAGTTACACAAAAGTGGCATTTTGGAGCCTTGTGCTTCTAACCAAAAGGATATGCCAGCTAGAGGAATGAGTAAAGTCAATGCTGGCCCCACTGCCCCAAAACAACATCCTAGCCCAACTCTACTTTCCCGCAAACTTTGCCACTTTTTGGAAATAAAACCTTAGAAAAGAAAACCAACCCCTTTGACAAAATAGAGGGGGAAAACCCCCAAAAAAAATGGTAGGTCTAAACCCCCACCCCCCCAAGTCCTATGAAAAGTGTTTAACCCCAGGAAGCCCCCAGATTTCAAAGTTCAAACTCCGATTCACCCTTCAGGGGAAAAAGGAGTTGTCCCTGGGTATGAATTTCAAAGATGGGGGAAGGAATTGTATTACTGGGTTTCCCACTCTAGTCGACTACCCCTTTGGGGGCACAAAAATTCCATTCTTTCATTATGCGACGCTTTCCCAGCTTTTAAAGGCCTTGGACTCGCAATGTATTACCCAAAAAAGGGGGGTTTGTATTATTTTCGATTCGCAAAGGATAGGACTTTTCCCACCTTTCTTGGAAAATTGGTATTTTTCTCATGTTCTCTCATTCTTCATGTGAAGGGGGGAAAATGTATTGGAAAAAACCCCCCCACACATGTCCTGTAGGGGCTAAATTACCCAAATTTCCTTGTGAGTTTCTTGGCGTTGAAGGGGTTTTTATATTCCCAGTGGAATGGGCTCCCCAATCAAGGTTCCGCTTAAGCTGCAAGGAAGGGGAGAAACCCAAGCTCGGTCTTAGTTGGATTGACCAAGGGAAGATTAAAACCAAGCAAAAGGGAAAAAAGCCCAATGGCCCTTGGGAAAAATATAGATGAGTCCAATGGCCCCCACCAGGTGTAGCAGTGAAAGCTTTTCGATCATTTGCAACCAGATGTGCAACTCGCCCCACAACCAATTTTTGGGAAAGCTCCAAACTAAGGAAATAGTGGGTACTATGACCCGTAGTGGCAAAGGCAAGCAAAAAACCCAAGCCAAATGACTTGGCCAAAATCCATGCTTAAGTCTCCACCAACCCAAGCTCGGCGACTCCAGTAAAAGGGGTTTTGTCACCATGAAATCGAAGCAACCTGCATGGGGAAAGTGTGCTCAAATGGACGTAAATTTGAGTCGTAGAAGTTGTAGCTGAGGAAAGTCCCCATTCTCCTGACTAGAATCCTATTATTGAAGGGAGGTGAAATTTTTGATGGGAAATGGAGGTTTGAGGATGGAGTTGGGTCCCCATAAGCTTGCATCAAAGCCAGTCCCCTTTGTCCCCAAAAAAAATCAGGGCATATAGGATCGTTCCCTCCTTTTTTCTTGTTTACAACCCAATTTGGGAAAAAAACCAGGTTTGGGCCCCCTGGGCCCGCTAATCAAGTTACCCTATAAGGGTAAAATAGAAAAAAGTGAGGGTTTTTAAAAAACGCCCATTTAAACGAACCCCTTTGTAAAATTAATAAACCCCTAACAGAAACCCAAGTGAGCAACAAAAGCTAAAGTTTCGGGGCATCAAAAAAAAAAAGCAAAGGAAGGGTGCCTATTTTACTAAGTGCTTTTAGGGTCTAGCCCATCCAACCTCATGAAATAAAATCTTGGAATATAAGAGCTTTCAATGGTTAAAGTTCGAAGTCAAAAGGGATGTGAAACCCCAAAAGATTTCCTTTTGGGTATTTTTAACCAAGGTTAATCCTTTAAATGAAATCTTCAGTCAAAAAAAAAATTTTGGGCCAAAATGGGAAGTAGTGATAAATAGGTTTTCGGAAGTGTATGTGGTTGGTGAAACCCAAAAGGGTTAGGTGTCAATTGGGGGAGGAAAAATGTGTAAACATACTTGTGCGCAAAAAGTAGAAAAAAAAAATGTCCCTTTTCATCACATTTGTTTATGGCTCTAATAAAGGAGACCAGAAAATCCCTATGGGGAGCCCCAATATAGCCTGAGCCCATGGTTGGTACTTGCGATTTCAACATAACGAGATAAAACCCTCGGGAAAACTTTGGGGAGAATCAAATGAAGTGCCAAAGAATGATTTCTTAAATTTTTTTAGCAAATTTGAGCTAGAGGATTTATTATTTTGAATTTTTTTATTTGGACCAAAATTGGGACATAAATTTAATTTTTGAGGAAGCTTGTTTGATTTTTTGTAAAATCCACAGTTAGATGTTTCTTGAGAAAACCCAGGCCAAGTCTTCCCCCCCACTATCGGTCACTCCCCAGCCATCACATGTAGGTTTTTGACCTGGCTAGGAATTGCTTTCAATTCTTTAACTTCTAAATTAATAATTTTTAAAATTTCTTAAACATTAAAATGATATCCCGGTTCAAAAATTTGTTTAAAAGGGATTAAGAAGCTCAAATTGTTGAAACATGAGCTAAAGCACCTAAACTGTTTTGATTCATCAATTTTAACTGAGTGCAAATTGGAAGAACCTTCCCCAAAATACAATCTTCCATTCAAAGGGGCAGAGACACACAAACATGGAAAAAAGAGGATAACCTTCAAAAAATATTATTTATTAAGGAGTCTAAAAAATGTTTTTTTAACAGAAATTAGGCAAACTGGTTAAGATTAGGAGACAAAAATACTTCTTTCTTTATAGCCATGAAAAAACCTTCACAACAGAAGTACCCCGTATAGGTTATCAAAGGGGATGGAAATGAGGTAGTAGGGGAAACAGAGGTCAAGGACTTGGTTGTTTCGCATTTTCAACAACTTTATAACAGTTTTTTATCCCTATTAACTAGAAGAGGTTCACAACCTAGTGTCTTGAAGTTGTCTAACTAACAAAAGGAAGAACTAAACGTGCTATTTCAGATAATGAAAGCAAGAGGGGCTTCTTTGCCAAAGAAAATAGAAGGCACCGGGCCAGATGGTTTACACAACTAGATTTTTAAGAAGACATGGGAGATTCTAGGAAAGGATGTGCTGCTGCAAAAAGGGGAAATTTTTTAACCACAAGGCACCTACTTAAGGAAGTTAACTCTTTCATCATTTCTTTAGTTCCAAAGATAGCTAACCCTTCCAAAGTGGAGAATTTCGTCCTTTGCTTGCTACAATGTACTCTACAAAGCAATTTCCAAAGTTCCTACAGTGTGTCTAAAAATGCTCTACCTTCTTTAATCAAAAGGGGAGCAGGCTGCCTTTGTTACATAGTATCAGATCACGGATAATATTTTTATAGTACAAAAATTTGTAATAGATATCATCACAAAAAGGTGCTCCTTGTTCTATACTAAAAGTGGATCTTCAGAGGGCATATGACTTTGTGAGATGGGATTTCTACTAGAAGTGCTTAAAGCTGTGAAATTCCCTTTACAATTTTGCCCCCTCATAGAACAGTACATCTCTACCCCTAAATTCTTTATCAAAAATTAATGGAGAGTTGATGAGTTATTTTGCTAGTAAAAGAGGACTAAGGCAAGGGCATCCCTTTTTCTTTCATACTATTCGTGATCGGCATAGAGGTTCTTTCCCCCTATTGCGGAGACTCACACTCAAACCCTAGCTTCTCCTTCCATTGGATGATGTAAACCCGAATGGCTAACCCATCTTATTTTGTAGATGATCTCTTATCTTTTGCAAAAGGCAATGCTAACAAATACCTCATTAATCAAGGATACTCTCTAATACTTTCACTTGCTCTCTGGTTTGGTAGCCAACAACAACAAAAGTTGCATATTTTTCTCCCATGTCCCTACAAGGACCAAGGAGGAAAATCTTGCGGATTACTCAATTCCAAGAGAGAAAGTTAGTGCATTACTTGACATTCAAATTCTCTCAAAAAAGCTTTAGAAAGAGGACCGTGTGCTCTCCTAGAGTGAATCCCAGCCTATTTTCAAACTCTAAACATCGAAATTTCTCTTTATGCAAGTAGGCTATAGCTGTTCAAGTCAATTCTCTCTTCAATGCAAGTTTTTTGGAGCTTTGTATTTTTACTTCCTAAGGCTATAAAACACAAAAATTGAACAATCCTTAGGAATTTCTTGTGGTGTGGAAAATCTACTATTCACTCTAAGGCCAAGGTTAGGTGGACTAAAGTGTGCAAGCCCATGAAATATGGGGAATTTGGAATTCCAAATCTCACCTTTAGAAAAGCCATACAGATAAAGCATATATGGCAACCCTGCAAACAAGCCCAAGAGCTTACGGCCAAACAGGGTGCACTCTACCCTATTGAAGGATAGAAGCTTCTAGTCATCACGCACCCAGCCCTCTGTCTTGATCTCAGAAGATGCTTACTAAATTACAGTGCTTGGTCCAAAACAGTTTTCAAGGGGGAACTCAATGACGGCTTGTCCATTCTCACTATAGATGAACTATTGGCTCCCAATAGGTCTATTGGATACAATATATAGTACATGGGAGATCAATAGGCTAGGCTTCCCATTGATGACTAAACTTTGTTCTTTGATGGAGAATAACACTTGGCGATTACCAACCAACCCTTTTCTGGTCAGATTATTCACATTCTAGCCCACATCGAACCAAAACCTCAACATCTAACCTCTCCATTGGATCCACTCTATATCAAGGTATTACACTATCGGAGTGGCTACAACTTCCTCAACCCTCCCGGTACCATTGTGCCTTAGCACAAAATCATGTGGAACAAGACTTCTCTCCTAGACACTCCTTTATATTTAGCTGGTTTGGATGGTAAATCACTCTTAACAAATTGTCCCCTGAGGAATTGGCTACCTCTGCAACTTGCTTTCTCTATCAGCAAGGTTTGGAAGAGCACTCCCGCCTTTTCTTTAATATGGATATACATCCTAAATTATGGGAATTGGTCTGTCATCTCCCACAATGCCCCTTCTTTCAAAGATTGGCAGAGTGATATAGCTTCACTGATTACAAAAGCCGAGTCCTTAGCCCCTATCTTCCATACATGGAGGGCAGGTCTAGCTACTACATCTACTGCATATTGAGAACCCGCAAACATAGTACGCTTAGGCAGTAGTCTTCCTAGTTCAAGCTTTTTTTGCCCATTTAGATTAGGGGCCCATGCTACTCTTGTATCATGAAAGAGTTTTCCCTTGTATTAATCTATTCACCATTATGATTTGAGCTTTTTGCCTTTCTATATGTACTTGTAATGTAATTTTACCTGTCCCATTAATGGTTTATATACCTTCTTTGGATTAATGAATTATGAATTACCCAAAAAAAAAAAGATAAGTAACAGATAGGGTATTTATGGAAGTATTGTTCTATTAATACTCCTATGGTCCAACTGTCATCATATGGCAAGATTTAACTGGCAGTAGTGTTAGTAAGTTGGCACCGGCAAATCATCTGCCAAGTTGGCTATAGCAGGCATCGATCCCACCTGTCATTCTGCTTGCTTGGGCCTAACATTAACCCTTGTGATTGGAGGCATTGATGCCCCTCGTTTGGTCAATAACAATTGCCCCTCCTGAACGGCAGCCTGGTCCCTGAGGCCAGAGTCTGGAATGTGCATAAATATTATTTATCAATATAAGTAGCTTCATCAATAAAAATGCCCCCCCTCTGTAAGCCAATATTCATGGAGCACAAAAAATGTGAAATCAGATTATTCGACTACTATGAACTCCCCCTTGCCCAGCTGAAAGTGATGTTTTATTTGCAGTAGAAAAAACCCTTTTTGAAGATGGATCTTCCCTTTATCTGAACTCATGTCCCAACCTTAAATTCATACTATTTTAAACCGTCCACTTTTACCACCTCCAAAGTTTGCAACCAGGACATGCCCACTGTCATATTTGGCCCTTTCCCCAAAAGAACAGCTTGCACCACAGTTATGTTACTGGGAAATTTGGTCATGTTTCAAAGTATTCCCTTGAAAACACTACGTGTCTGTTGCAAGCTAAATACATCTTCTACAAATTCATCTTAATTGTCTTTCGCCGATCCATATCTCTAGTAAATTAATGGAGCATGCATTTTCACGTGACCTTTTTCCCGGTTCTAAACCAACTAGAAATTAGCCCAACAATTGCACTTCTAGCAAATATGGAATTCGACTGATCAAAGACTCATATTCATCCACAAAATTCTCAACACCCTTTATCTCAAGTTATTACATGCAAAGGTCTCAGAAGGCATTTAGCCACAAATCAGTGCTTGGGGTGTCTTTTTATTTATTAGAGTTCCTCCCTTTACAGTTGAATCTTTTATTGGGTTTCAAGGGCTTGTTTAAAAGGAATTGTGTGATCTTTTGGCTGCTCTGTAAGAGAGAGAACCCCCGCTCTTAAGGGGCCATGTTCTGGATAATGCCTTACTTGTCTTGTTCATTCTCAATAGAGATACTTACACAAGTGGTTATTACATAAAAATGGAAAATTTCAAGTAGACAAACCATAATAGAGATAAACTGTGTCTATAACATGTGTTTCTAAAGATGCTGGAAGTCCTCAACTGTTCCCCATGAACCTTCCAATTGGACCAACAACATAGGAAACCCCCTATTGAGACCATAAAAGCAAAATCGCTGGTAATGGAATTCACCTTTCCTCAGTAAGAGTTTGGTTGGGTAGGCAGGAGAATAGGGAGTCACCCGCGACTTTCGTTGAGGAGACTTGAAATATATCTGCACAGTACACTCTGTCGGATGCTCCAATTGTATGTCTCTGCCAATACGAATAAAGAATCAGAGATGAAACCATGAAACCTAGGATGTAAACTCTGTTGGATTCTCCTATTGATGTCATTGTGCTGATATGAAAGAAGAATCCAAAACTGACCATGAATCCTGGTTGTAATCTCTTGTACAATCAAGGAGCTAGAGTTAAATGACAATAAGGATGTGATTTTAACCTACCCTGTCATTAGTGGCATTTCTTTTGAAGCTGGCCTGTTGCAATCTCTTTTTGGGGTTCCTCCAACATGATGCCTTGCTGTAAAAGGGCCTGATCCAATGTGTCTAATTTTTTACCCTTTCAGCACAGGACAACAAATTTGGGGAGCTCTGCCATATACAATATGGAAGGGTGTTTTTTGATAGTGTAAAAAGTGGTCTGACAATATTCAACCCACACTACCAACTTGGATCTCTCCTGACATTGCTTTCCTGCACAAAGCACCTAAGATACATGTTCATCATTCTATTCACCACTTCTGCTCATCCTCCCAAGGATGATAAATGGAAGAGTAACCATTTTGACACCACACAAGTGAAAGCATTTCGCTAGAATTTACTATGACAACAGGGTTGCTGTCATTTGACACTCGTCTTGGGAATCCCCTTAAAGTGCACGATCTTAGTAAAAAATATATGTGCAACACTGAAGTAGTGCAGGTATGTGCTATCAGGATAAAGTGGGTCTATTGCAAGAACCCCCCAACACCACCACTAGAATTGACCTCCACAATGTCTAGTGAAATGGCACCCAAAACTTGAACTGAGAGCCCCAATACTGTAGCGCCTGTTGGATGTCATGTCTTTGTTTTTTCTTCTGTCATGTCTGACAACTGCATCACACCCTGGTTTTTACCAGGTTCCCAAAGCTACTGAATCTCTGGGGGTTCAGGGCATGGTAAACCTTTAAGCCTGTAGAAAATCGGCCTCTCTGTAACATCACACAAAAATTTTACAAATGTATATGCTTATGTATTTGTATATGTATATAAACTATGAGATGAATTAGGCACAAGAGCTAAAGTTACTAAACTCCTTTAGAAAGAAAAATTATCTGATCATTACTAACAGATAGCCCTTTATAGGAGTATTTTTCCCTGGTTACTACTCCTGTCGTCCAGTTGTCACCCCATTGGCACACCATTTTGCCAAGTGATTTGGGACACATCTGCCAAGCTGGCACAGAAGCATTACTTCCTGATCATTCTGCTTACCTTGGGTAACATCAACCCATGCAATTATATTAACCCCCTCAGTTCAGTCCATGAGTTACCTATATACCATTCTTGTTCGCATAATTGGAAAAACCCTTTTTTATCCATGGGGGTCTTTAGTCTTTTGAGTTTTAAGAAGTAAACCATGACCGACAGGAAGTGATCAATTTCACATCATCCTCATTTTGCAATTTTCATAAGAAGTCACTCATGTCCCTTATCTTTGATGATCTTTGGTAAAATATCTGGATCACTCTATTTGAAGCATCTTCTCTTACGCATCAAATAGCTAGAGTTAGCTCTGGTGAACAATATGCAAATTTATCTAAAGCTAGTTAGCTAAGTGATTTGAAGTCCATACCCAACCTAGCCTCTTGTCCCCAAAATAACCATCTCTTAAAAAGTCCAACTAAAGTTTTTTTTTTTCTTTGTTAATCCTTTCTTTTTCTTTTTTTTTTTAATACCTCAATATAAAGCTTGTAAATTGAGTGATACTTCAGCTCTGATATTTTTTATGGATTATATTTACTTTCCCTTTTCGTTTGGTTGTTCAATGCTTCAAGCATTGTGTTGGCTCTACTAATTCACATAAAGAAGGCTTTCATTAAAACAGCCATTCACTCAAACTGAGCAGGCCCCCAATCAAAATAGACCATCTCTTTAGAAGAATACAAAAGTTTTTTTTCTTATCTTCCTTTCATCTTAGTATAAATTGTGTATTAATAACTTTTTCAGCATTGTTATTATTTATGGATAGTATTTACCCCTTCAATTGGGCTTTCAGTATTTTTGGCATATTTTGACAGTTCTTATTCACAGAAAGAAGAAGGCTGTCCATAAAACAACCACTACTGATGATAAAAGGCTTCAAAGTACTCTAAAGAGGATTGGGTAAATTTCAATCCCCGCTATTGAAGAAGTCAAATATTCAAGGATGATGCAGTTATCCCAAATTCACAAACCCAAAGGTGAGCCTCTTTGACAAAAAAAGTGGACTGGAAAATGGTACTTGGATAAATGTTGACTTTGCTCTTTTTATCTATTCAGTTCAAGCTTCTATTGCTGCAAATACATGGGTTGTTCGTGGTGTTCCACAGACCAAGAGTAAGCACTTCCTCCCCCTCTTATTTACCTCTTCTTGTTACGTAGTTTAGCAGAAGCAACCAAAAATATGAGAAACTACTTGACAACTTGTTGCTGTCTTATTTATTGGAAATTTCTTATTGACTTTAGTTGCCACTTGTTGAGGTGCTAGCTGAAAATGTGAGGAACTTCTGAGTAATGGTTGCAAAGCCATTTTAGGTAATATTACAAATTTTTATTGCAACACTCCTTGACTTAAAAGATTTCTGTGTTACACAAAGGATAAAAAATCTTACACTAGGAGGGTTCTGATTTGTTCATGAGTACTTTTCATACTTACCGTGGTTTTTGTGGCTACCTTTGTAAATTGTTCTGCAAAATTTAAATTATCTTCTCAGTATTTTTCGCTTTTTTGTTTTCCCCTTTTTACCCCTGAGTTGGTGGAATTTTAAAAGTGCTACATACATTGGTGTTCCCACTTCGAATTGAGGATATCCCCAGGTATCATTAAAAAAATTAGGTAATCTCAACTTTCATGTCTTCCTCATTTGGGGTCTTTTCTGTGATGGTATGTCTAATATGATCTAACTTTCAGGGCCAGAAAACTTGGAAACCTGAGGAAAAATTGGCTGAAAAAATTTCGAAAGGAGGGTGCTCCTGGGCAGAGGTCCCGATGCAGCTGTAAGCTGGGGTGATGATGACGAATTTCCAGGCTTGTTCCTGGAGAAACGTTTGAGATGCTGCTGGGAGATCCTATATGCCTCTTAAATGTAATGGGGTTGGCCATTTCAAATTTTTTCTAGCCCTTTTTTTTTTTTATTTGGGTTCATTTTGTTTTGGTTTGATCCCTTTTTTTTTATTTAAAGGGTTTTTCTCTGTAGTGAAAATAGTAAATTTTTCACCTTTTGTGGTTTTATTAATGATTTTCAGTAATTACTTAAATTGTTTTTTTTCAAAATCATTGTTTAACAAAATTTTAAATTATGAGCGTACTGCCCAACACCGGGCCTTTTTTTTTTTTTTTGGGGGCCAACAAAAGAGGGCTAAGTGGTCCTACAGCGTATTTACAGATGAATATTTGGGGTTGTAGTCTCCCTTCATAGCAGTGCCATAGAAACCCTTAAAAAGGATTCAACAATCAGTTGGAGGTGAGAAAGGGACTAATTCCTCTATTCCTGTTTATTGTCTTTTTTTTGCCCCCACACTACCCGTTACGCATTTTCGTCCCTGCAGCCAAAAAACAATTCCAAATTTCAAAGCGTATGCTTTTCCTGCGAGCAAGAATAAATGAGTATTTGTTTGCGTATTTTTTTCTTCACTGATAGAGCTTACAGCAGTTTTGAACCCTGGATTCGGAGCCTTTGAAAATCCCCTTAGTTGCAATTTAAAGAAGTCTCGATAGAGGACATACATTTCAGCACTTAAATGTCAATAAATTTTCCCCTTTTTGGAAAAAAAACCCCCGGCCCTTTTTAATGGTCGTCACGAATCTCCAGAGTCGAGGTCCCTTTATTTAAAAGGTCCCAGGTTGCTGGGTGAAATTTTTGACGTGCAAAAACGTGCCATCAAATGTAAAGGTCGTTTACATTTTCTATCACGTTTTTTTTTGTTTACTATGCAACAAATTCCCAGAGTCTTGTAAAAAGAAAGATATGGGTGTCAAGTGTATT
>JBBMOL010003491.1:0-15756 GCA_037954665.1 Laguncularia racemosa | reverse complement strand
GCTGTGTACCGGCCATTTTGTTTCTGGAGAAAATTTGAAAAATACACGGCGTGCCTTCTACTTTGTTTCCCGTGTTGTTTCGACAAACCAAACATTCTTGATTGTAATGATACCACTCTTTCAATTATTTTTTGGTATTTCATTATTCCATGACAATCTTAAATTTTCCCCTAACAATCAATAAAACAAAAAAAGTAAAACTACCTGGACCCAAATTTATCACTTCTTACCCTAAGCTTAAGTAATTGATATATTATAATCAACACTTTTAATCTTGTACTAACCCAACATAAATAACCCCCCTAATCCTTCTTCTTTTAAGTTATCAAGGGTTTCACTAATTTGTTTTGGTTGTGGGAACTTGAAATTAAGGGAAAATTTGATGATAATATTTGTTCAATACTTAACAGGGCCTGTTAGGGGTCGGTTCTAACACGGCTAGTACACACCTTTTTTAGGGGGTCTGTACCCCTTCTCGATTTAGCTTCAATCGGTTGGAATAAAAGGTCCTTTTTCTCTTAATTCAACAGGGTCAAAACACCGGGGGAGGTCTGTTTCTCGACATGCTTTTAACTTGACAGGGTTTAAAAAACACAACCGTGTTGGGAGGTCGTTTTCTTTTTTTTTTTTAAACAGGGGTAACAACCTGTTGCATGGTTGTACTTTGGGAAACATTTTTAAAATTAAAACACGATCGTAACATGATCTTTTTGGGACCCATATATATCTCGGCCAATCCCACAAACCCAAATTTTAAACCCCCAAACTTCTTTTAAAATTTAATCCTTTTTTTTACCTAAACTCCTTTAAAACTTAAAGAATGTAATTATTTTCAAATAACTAGTTGAATACTTACAATAAATTTTTCTTGCATATGACTTTTTTTTTCCCGGGATTCCTTTTTTCTTTATTTCCGTTTGCTTTGTTGTGCTACTCCCTCGAATCTCGTTAGGTTTCTTAGAACCCCTCCTCTCTTTCTATCTCTCCTTTATCATTGATCTTCCATTTGTTTGGGGATTAGGATTTGAAAAAGAGGAACCTTGGTCTTTTAGCATTAAAGTCTCGTGGAAAAAAAAAAACTACTGATGCGTGAAGCCTGGTATAAAACCCCAAAAACCCCAACGATGCTTTTGGGATTAAATTTCCCCCGGGATGCTTGATAAGCAAGATAAAAAAAATTAAATTATTTTTAGATAAATTTAGTTTTTTGTGTAAAATTAATTTTATTGAAAAATTTTGAATTAAAAAGAGAAATTTTTTGTTTCGGGGTGAGGCCCACTTTTTTGAGAGGAGATATCGATTTGGGATTGAGATGGAGAAAAATACAAAAGAAAAATGCTTTTTGGGGAAATAGGGAAAGTAAAAAGGGGTGTGAATTTCCGGGCCCGGGCCGTGGTTGGGCTTAAAAAAACCAACAAAGCTTACATGGTTTGAGACACATTGGGGGACGGCCGTGTGTTGGCTTATTCACAGAAGTACCGGTCGATGTTAGGGGCCGGGGTTTTTGTTTATTCGACATATTGCAAGGCAGCCCGTGTTAACCTGGGTCGAGACCGTGTATATGGAAAGTTTGGTTTTTTTGGGGAGATTCTTTTTTCCTTATTTCTCTTCTTTTTCCCGGGGGGGGGTTCAACCGGAAAAGATAAAAAAAACAAAAAAAAAAGAAGAGAGGAGCGGGGAAAGTTTATCTAAGGAAAAACAAATCAAAAATTTCCCTTTTTCTCTTCTAAAGGGTTTATGCAAGGGTTTTCATCTTCATTGTTTTAACTTGAAGCCCCATGAGTGGCTAATTTTTTTATACCAAACCCTTTGAACCCTAATTGTCATTTAACTTTGGTTAAAATTGCATATTAATGAATAGGGATTTCCTAAATTTTTTCATGTTGTTCTTTAGTGTTGCAATTTGATGTAGGGCCAGCTTTGGTTTGATTGTTTCATAAAATTTTATTGAAAATCTCTTTTTTGAATAGTCGTGAAAAATAAAGGGAATTTGATGTAATTTCAGGGATAGAAAACATGATTTCCCCGTATTAGGAAATTTAGAAAATTTCAATCTTGGAGGGTTTAAGGTTTTAAGCAATTTTAATCAATTTTGAAAAAAGGGGGATTTTATTAATGGGGTTTAGGGTTAGGAGCTAAAAAATCGGAAGGAATTTAGCTTGTGTTAATACTCCGGGGTTAAATAACCATTGCTCGATTAAAAATTTTTTAAAAGGGGTGAAGTTCAGACAATTAGAGGGTAGTAAGGGTAGGGTATCTTTTAAATTTTTTGGTTTTTAGTTTTTCAATTATTGATTAGTTTTAATTGCTAGATTTTTTAAGTGTTTTTTTTTTTAAAGTAAAATCTCTCGAATTTAGCTGTTGATAGTTAGTTTAGAGTTATTTTGGTACTTGCTGATCCTTGAGGAAAAAATACTGAATACTTTATATTTTACAATCGTAGGTGCATTGTTTATTGATGAAAGAGGTGTAGAAAAGGGTTTTTAAAAATTTTGTGTGATTGGGTAAACCCCAAGTTTTTGGCCCCGTTGCCGGGAATCGGGATATAAGAAAGTCAAATGCCCTTTTTTAAACCCATTTATTCTTTAGTTTTTGTTGGTTCTTCCCCTTTTTTGGGAGGTAACTAATTTTCCTTGATTTTTTTGTAGTTTATGCAAGGAGTTTTTTGTCAAAAATTTTTTGTTTTTGGCAGAGATTGGCGGCACCCCAAAAAGAAGGTTAGGAGTGCCTTTAAAACACCCCGGGAAATCCGGGGTTTTTGAAATCAAAAATTAGGTGAAGAGGAATTGCAGTTTGTGAGGGTGAGAATTCATTCAGCAATGGAATCAAGTCGAATGATGGTTAATTATGCCAGCCTACTTGGGATGCAGGGGATTTTGTATAGTAAACCTAAATAGACCCCAAACAATTTTGAATAAAACCCTCTACATGAACGATCTAAATAAATACAGTTCGATAGTTTAGTGTGGGGATCCCCTGTCCATCAATTTTAAGACACTGTGAAATAGTTAAACAGAATGGGTGATAGATGAAGCTTTGAAGTTGCGTCTTTTCCTTTCACATTGGGGGAAAAGCAAGGGGAGGGGTTTTTCTTTTTTTTAGATGGGAATTCCATCACAACCGGGCCCATTTGGGGGAAACATTCTTGGGACTACTACTTCCCACCTTTCCCAAAACTCCCAAATGGAAGTATCCTCGTTTACTTAGAGGGATAATAAACCTCTTCATAATAAATCTTGCTAACATTTAAAGGACTTATCAAGAGTGCCCAACATAGATCCCAAATTGGTTGCAGTTTCTACCTTCTATAATGGGCTTGATTCCCCCGATGCAAACCATTGATGCTGTGCCGGTGGTATACTTAAGTGAAACTTTTGAGGAACGCAAAATTTGTTTGAAAATGGCAAAAAAATAACTCAGGGGGAAAAGGTAGACAAGGCAAAGAGCTTGGGGGATCTAGAAGTTGAAATGATGACTACCTTGTAGAAAAGGTAGATCTTTAGCCAAAAAGGTTGATGGGAGGCAATACGAGTCCCCCCAATATTTTAAAATTGAAAATAAAACCGCGTCGTGGTCATGTTTTAAGGGAAAATTTGTTTATGTTAGCAATCCTTGCTTCAAAACAACCCTTTTAGCAACACATAATTCAGGCTGCTAACACCCAAAAATTTTTCAGGAGTAACCCCCAAATTTCCCTTTGGGGGAATGCCCCTGCACCTGGTTTCCCAAAAGGCCTCCTCCACCCCCTTTTACTGAAAAGAAGTCAACCTAAAGGTATGATTTCCTTTCTTTAAAAACCTAAAAAAGACGCAGAAAGCAAAATATGCTTTAAGAAATCACGGGGCTTCCATTCAAACGGAAACTAGGGGGGTTTGTTTTTAAAATGTTATCAGGAGCCTAAGGGCCCTTTATTGGGAACGCAAAACCTTCCAAGGGAAAGGTGAAGGCAATGCCCTTTAGGAAGGGAAGGGAATTTGCATTCTAAACCAGGATGGGGGTTGACAAAGACAAGGTTAAGGTTGACAGACAAGGTTGTAAGGGAACAACCCATTACACAGGGTAAGGAAAAAAGGAGCTTGATAAGGGGGAAGTTGGAAAGGCTAAGACTTTAAACAAGTTTCAAAAGCCCCAAATTTCCATATTGGGCCCTTTTGAAAAAAGATAAAGAGAAAAACCTTTTGGGTTTAATTTTTAGATGTGTTTAAACAATTGCATTTTTAATTTACCCCGGGAAAGCTTTTGGCAATCCCCAGGTACGAAAGTTCTTGAAGGTTTTTCTATCGAATGTTTTCATTCCTGCCTAATAGGTGAACTCCCGTAGAGAGACCCTTTGGCGACCTTTGGGGCAATAAAAACTTGTCCCCTATTCACGTTTAGGAAGCTAAAAACCGGGTAAACCCAAAAAGCCTACAAGGGGGATGATTTGCAGCTGGCAAATCGCCATCAAATTCCCTAAGGGGGAATATAGAAGACGTCCTAGAAAAGGTAAAAAAGTTTTTTTTTCCTATTGATTTGTTATCTTGCTTTTGATTATGAGAGGTCCCGTGACTTAGGACGACCTTCCTTCTACTCCCCAAAGGGGTTTGATTTTCTAAGGGGAAACTTTTTAAGAGTGGGTGAAGATGAGTTAACTGTGACAATCCAGTAGCTCTAAAAACAATTTTTTAAGCGCTAATTTTCTTGCTATGCTTTGACTGTGTTGATATGCATAGAGTTCTATCAGGAATTGTTATGCTTTGTTTTTTTAAATTTATTTACAGAAACCCCAAAAGGAGAAAAGTGTGAGAACTTTGATATTTAAATGTGATGGCTAAATTTGAATGCTTTGAATGGGTGTGTAAAAGAGGGTTTGAGAAGATGGGATCTAGTGAGGAAAGAAGGCAAAAACCCCATGGGTTGGGGAAACCCCCCAGAACTCGATTGAAGCAACCCCCAAATATCTGGGGTTGCCTTTCAAAGGGCAAATTCTAAACTCCCTGTCTTATTGCTGCTGGTTTGATAAGGGAGCAAAAGATGCCTTTTGGGGGGTTTTGAGGGAGCTAAGCGTGCTCTGCTTGAAGATTTTGATTTTCGGGGTTTTTATTCCTTCTTTTGCCCCCATAAATTTTGCTTGAGGTGATTTAAAACCGGGGTGCAACCCAGGGGGGTTAAACCCCAATATGCGAGAGGTGTGAAAAAGAGGTGATCAAATCAGGGATGCAGGGTTTAATATGTCTTACCCTTGAAGTTCTTGGTCAGCCTTACATTGGGGTCCAAAAAAGGGGGAAAAATGACTGGGGCCTATAAAAGAAACAAAATAAACCCCATGGGGGACTGTAACGGATGGAAATTTGCATAGATTTAAAGGGTTGAATGAGGAACTCGCAAGGATCTTTCCCCCCCCTTTTACGGATTAGATGCTAGAGGGGTTTTGGAAGGACACTTATTACTGTTTTTTGATGGAAAGTCAGGGTTTTTAAAAAAATTTCCCAATTGCTCCTAAGGATTGGGAAAAGACCACTTCACTTGTCCTTATGGTACTTCCAAAAGGCGTTGCCTTTGGGGCTAGAAATGCAAAAAGCGATTTCAACGATGTATGTACCATTTTGAGGACTTAGGGGGAAGACATCATGGGGGTTTTTTTTATGGCGTTTCTCCCGTATTCGATATTCTTTTGATGTTGTCTCACTAATTTGCAAAGAGTTTTAGTTCGATGTGAAGAGAAAATCTTGTTTTAAATTTGGGAAAAGCCCTTTTCATGGTGAAGGGGGGCATTTTCTGGGGAAATAAAATCTCTAAAAAGGGAACGAAGTGGTAGTGCAAAGGGGGACACAATTGCAAAACTTCCACCACCTTTTTCCCCGGCAGACCATTCAAATTTTCCTGGGAGCCGGTTTTTATAAAAGGGTTCATTAAAGATTTCCCCAAAATAGTCGCCCGACACGGTATTAAAAAAGGATTTTCCTTTGAATTCACCAAAAGCCTTTCAAGCGTTAAATCGCAAAGGAAACTTAACCCAAGCACCTATCAGGTGGCTCCTATTGGATTCTTTTTCAAATTAAATGTGTGATGAAAGTGATTTCGCTGTTGGAGGGGTTTTGGGCCCCTCAAAAATGCCAAGGAAATAACCACGCCCAAAAAGGGGAACTTCTTGCTGTAATTTTTTTTTTTGAAAGTTTCGGTCTTTTTTAATTTTGTTGGGTAATTGTTTACACTACCATTCACCCGCGGGTACTTATTTCCAAAAAACAAAAACCAGACTTTCGGTGGATTTTGCTTCTACAAAAATTTCGTTTTGGAGTTTAGGAAAAAGGGAGCTGAAAAAACCTAGCTGCTGATGTTTATCTCGATTGGAGAACCCAAATTGGGAAATTAAAATAAGAGGAATTGATGATACTTTTCCAGGGAAATCTATAGTTAAAAAGGAAGTAACACCTCTAAACCCTTTGGGTTTGCTAATTTTGCAAATTACCTTTTCTGTAAAGTACTCCCTAAAAAAACTTCCAGCAAAAAAAGCGTTTCTTTGTGATTAAAAGCACTTTTTTGGGGGGAAACCATTCTTTTTCCTGTCTGTGCAGATCAAGTGTTTAGATGATGGTACCCGGTAGAAAGGGCAGGAGTTTTTTAAAGCACTGTCCCCCGAGCCAACTGGGGGTTTTTATAGTGTGAATCAGACAACCCACAAGATTTTGGAAATCAAGATTTTATTGGCCAACTATTTTCAAGGAACCCTTAACTTTGTGAAGACTTGTGAAGATGCCAACGAGTGGGGAGTATGAAAAACGTGATGAAATGCCCAAAATTTCATTTTGGGGGTGTGAGATCTTTGACTGTGGGGGATTGATTTCAGGGGACCCTTCCCAATTCTTTGGGGGAAAATTTATCTGGGGTGATGGTTTAGTGTCAAAAGGGGTAAAGGCCCATCATTGCCCCCCAATGATGATCCCAGAGTAGTGGTAAAGTTTTTAAAAGAAACTTTTCTCTGGTTTTGGAACATCATGGGCTTTAAATTAGTGATGGGGGGAAAAACTTTTCTGTAAGTGCAATTTGGGGAAAAAGGTGCTGAAGCGAATGGGGTCACCTGATTGCAACCCCTATCCCCCAAGAGAGTGGTCAAGTAAATTTTACGTGAGCAAAAAAGGTTCTAGGAAAAAGTGGGCATCAAAAAAGGGAAATAGCGAAAATTGGACGATGCTTTGTGGGCCTTAGGACCCCTTCAAAATCCCTTAGGCCCCACTCCATTCACGTTTTTGGAAAACTTCCCACCTACCATGGAGTAGAACATAAGCTTTTGGGTTTGCAACTTTTAAACACGATTTAAGGCCGTGGTAGGAAGGGAAAGTTTCGCTGGAACGAATTGGATGAATGGCATGCAATGGTTTATGAAACATGGATTTATAAGGAGAGGGAAGAGGTATCATGCAGCAGATTCATCATCCCAAACATTCCCTGAGGGAATCATGTTCTCTTATTTTTTTCGCGACGAAGCTTTGAAGTACATTAGAAGAAAAAATTGCAAATTTGAAGCCAAAGAGATGGGGGAAAAGCGTAGTGTTGGAAAATGTAAAAAACAAGGGAGGTATATTCCCAAAAACAATGTAAAATTTTTTTGGGAAAAAAACCACTTGAGGGAGTTGGGTATGTAGAAAGAATAAGAGGTTTATCCTCCAAAGTGCTTTCAACACGGGAGGCCTAAAAAAACCCTTAGTCAAGTTCAAAATGAAGGCACATTACCCTTAAAAAATCCCATTGTGAAAGCAAAACCCTATTATTGTGGAGAGGGCCACATTTGGTACTAATTTCCTTTAAAAAGAACACAATGACGTTTCTTTCATGAAAATCGAGCTTTTTTCTTTAAGCGCCCAAAGAGACAACAAGCTACTGCTAATCTATGCACTTCGTTATCCAAGCTTGGGGTGGCAATGGTAGGTTTAAAAGAATTGCCCAACCCATGTTGGTATTTTTAGTATATAATCTTGGGGCCCGGGGTGTAATTTTTGTAGGAGGTTTTCCCGGGTGTGTGGGCCTTGTTTTACTGGGTAGTTGTGGGGGTACTTAAAACCCAATCTATATTTTATTTTTTGATAAATGTTTAAAAAAATAATTAATAATTAAAACTTTTGGGGAAAAAATTAACCTTAAGCATTGTAAAAAAATACCCAAATTGAATTTTACCATTCTAAACTCGGAATATCACAAACGCTAATCAACCAACTTTTCCCCTCTTTGACGGGGCAATTCACTTTTTATTCTAAATAGCTGAAAGCATAAGATTTCCCATAGCTACTATAGATTCAAGCTTTGGTTTTGTTCCTACAAGAAGGTCTAAATTCCAAAGGGAATATCAGAGGTTAATAATGGATATCCAAAATAAAAGACCAGTGGTGATTTTATCATACTAAAATGAAAAAGTATGATCCATATTTAAAGGGTAAATTAATTTAAATACAGAGCCCTAATAGATTGTTTATAGGAAAAATCCCGACCAAAACCCATCATTAGGGGGAATAAGGGAAATTTAATTTGGTGATGGGGCCCATTTTAGCAGATCGACCTCGAATTTTTTTTATAAAATTTAACCCCTTTTTTATTATTCTTGTAGGTTTTTCCAAAAGGCACATTACATTTTATGGGGAAAGACAAACTCCCTCAGACCAGCTTGTGGGGGTTTTCCACGGGCCGACTGAACCGCGTGAGCTAGGCCAGGTCCCATGAAGCCCCGGGATCTTGAAGACCAAATTTTTTTATATATTTTCATTTCATGGACTATTTTTTGTAATCATTTTTGGGGAAATTTTATTTCCTGTAATTTTCATTTAAGACAGCCACCCTTTAAAGTGGCAAACTTTAATTTTGACACTTTTAACCCTAGGATAGCAATAAAATACTTGCTAAAGAGGGTTTGAGGGGGGCCATATTTTGCAGAAATAACCTAGCACTTTCAGTGTCGAATTAGGGGTTTCCTTAGTTCAAACCTTTACAATTTCAACCCAAAAATTGGAATTTTAGCGAGTACGACAAAAGGGGAAATTTTTGGTATATCGTTCATCTTTTTGTATGTCATTTCTTCTCTAAGATCATATTACTAGTTTGAATCTTTCTTGGACTTATTTGTATTGTATATGTGGACAACAATCTTTTAAGATTGTTTTTTCTTTTAGTTATTGAACTCAAAATCATTTTTTTTTGTTTGCGTAAATTTGGAATTGAAGGGGGAGTGGAATTCCGGTTTTTTGTTTTTTCCTTTTGATCTATTTCTTTGAATCTCAACTCTTTTTGTTGTCCTTTGGGAATAAAACAAAAAGGGATTGCAAATTTCATCATTTGACTCTTTTTTTCATCAAATTCAAAAGGGTTTGTGTTTTTTCATCCACATTGGGCCCGGGTTTTGATTTAAATTTTAGACTTTTTTTCTTGGTTTTTTGATTGGCTTTAAAATTAGTTTGAGCTTATCATCTTTTGGGATCAGAGCATAAGTTGAGAGAAGGGATTTTAATTGTTTGGGTTTATTTTGTGATTATATCATCAATTAGGGTATTTTAAAATTATGAAACCCCATTTGTGTTGTTGTAGTTTTGAGTTAAGGAAGCAATTTGAATTTCAAAAAAAAATTAAGCATTTTTAATTGTGTGTTCATTTTAATTTGAAAAATGGCGCCTTACCCTTTTGAAAAATTTTCAATTAATGATTCTTTTGAATTTGAATTTAAGTTGCCTTTTGTTGTGGTTGCGGTTTTAAACTTTAAGAAATGAGAAATTAAGTGTGGAAGAGTGTTTAAAGTGTATGCGCAAAGTGTATAAAAGGGTTTTGTTGGGGTTGTGTTTTTGAAATTAGGAAAGGGGATGTTGTGTGGCGTTTGTGGGTTTTTATTTATTGAAGGAATTGCAAGTGGGGTCTTTAGCTTGCCGTAGGAAAAGAGTGTTTCTTTGTGATCATTTGTGTCACTTGGAAAAAGTGGGAAAAAATTAAAAAAAAAAAAAGGGGCAAAAGGAGAGTTTATGATTTCGAAATTGTAGTTTGATTTTTAAACAAGAAGAGTGAATGGAGTTTGATGATTTTTTGGTTGTGGTTACTTTTTACCCTTTCCAAATTTGAATGGCGGAAGGACAAGCATCCATTTGAAATTCAATACCCTTCTTTAAATTTGAAAGCAATTCATTTAGTAGCATTGAATAAATGTTATTTGAATTTGAATGTTTTTTACCCTTTTTGGAAAGGGGCATTTAGTGGGTGATTTTAAATTTTAATTTTTTTTGCTGCCTTTTTTGTGGTTTATGGGTTTAATGGGGTTGTTGTGGGCAAGGGCGGTACACCCTTTAAGTATTGTGTTGTTTATTTAGAAGAAGGTGTTGCACCCCTGAGTGTTTTTGTTTTTTTGCTTGAATTAAGTGCTTATGTGTGTATTTTTTAAGGGGGGGTGTGAGGTGTTGCACTTTAGGTTTATAAAAGGGGTGAAAGTGTGGAGTTTTTGTGGATCAGGGGTTGCCCCTTGTGAAATTAATTATGTGAAACCCAAACGAAAAAAAATTGAGAGTTATTTGAATTCAAACAAAAAATTAAAGTGTGAAAAATTGAATCTTGTTAAAAATTTTGGGGTTTAATTTAAAATTTTTAACTATTAGAAAAAATTGTTGCTTCTTTATTTAACTTTCTTAAAATTCCAATAAATTTCTTGTTTGGTTGAGTGTGGCACGTAGGGGGTAGGGGTGTTGCGTGGTTGGGAAGTGTTTTTAGGGTTTTTGAAATTTGTAAACAAAAAAAGTCAAGTGACAAGACCTATCATTAGGGCAAGAACAAAGGAATTTCGAATTTTGGGTGAGGGCCTTTTTTAAATGACCCAGATTTTTTTTAAAATTAAACCCCTTTTTTATTTTTCTTGTATTGTGTTTTTTCCCAAAAGGCACATTATCTATTTTATAGGAATGGGCAAAAATCCCTTGATCACTTGTGGGTTATCCATGACCCACCTGAACCGGCGAGAGTAGGGCCCATGGTCCTTTAAAGACCGGGATCTTGAAGACAATTTTTTTTATTATTTTTCATTTGATGGACTATTTTTTGTAATCATTTGGGAACTTTTATTTTCTTGTTAAATTTTTATTTAGGGCACTACTTAAAAATGGCAATTTTAATTTTACCACTTTTTACCCAGGAGTAGCAAGTATAAAAACTGCTTTTGAAGGATTTGAGGAGGCAATTTTTTTTTTGTTTTTAGAAACTTTAGGGGGGAATTGGGGTTTTTTCTTGTTCAAAAATCTTAAAATTTAACCCAAGAATTGGGGTTTTTGGCGAGTCGAAAAAAGGGGAAATTGGAGTAATCGTTCTATTTTGTTTTATTTATTTCTTCTCTGTGAGTCTATCTAGGGGAGTTTGGATCTTTCTTGGATATTTTTGTTTTTTTCTGAATAAAAACTTTTAAGATTGATTGTTCATTGGAAATTTAATTGCCTTAGTGTTGGCTGAATTGGCAAGGTTGGAAAGGTGGTTATGGGTTTTTTAACTTTTTTTTTTCTCCATTTTTCCCTTTAAAATTTTTGTTCTTTTGTTTATTAGGTAAATTTTCTCTTTAGTGGAAGTTAATTTAACTTTGAACATTTGGGTTTTATCATAATTTCCCTTGGGTCACGAATTTCAGTCACTTGGACCGTTTTTATGAAACTTGAGACTTTTTTTTTTGAGTCATTTATTTGCTTGGGAAATAGTTTTGAGCACATCAAAACTTGAAAATTCCCCCATCCAAACCCTAATATTCATTGGTTGAAAGATCAGGATGGTCTTTTTGTAAAACCCCAAAGGGGTAGGGTACCCTTTGAAGGGACAAGTACTTAGAGCTTGAAAGTTTTTTTCTTCTCCTTGTGCATCCCATTATTACTTGGTAGCCTGGTTTATGACAAGATGGGGATTTCATGTTGGGGAAGAATACTTATAGTTTAAAAAGGGTTTGGGAAAAGTATATTGAACCCCCCCTTTTCATATTAAGGTCCCGGGATGCAAAAAAAATAAAAAACCATCATAGGTTCTGAGGATTATAGCCCATGACAAACCCTTTGAGAAAGACTTTCAGAGACGTTATGTTCAGTTCAAGGTTTTTAGAGGGTAAGACATTGGGGCCCCCTTGAAGACCAGAGGATCACAAAAAACAGTGATTAGAAAAAAAAGGAAAAAGTTTTGGGAACAGGTTTTTACGGGGGGACTTTATTGATAATGAGCATTATTTGTTTGCAAAGAGATACTCCTAGAAATGGAGGGGAGAAAAACAATCACCCCCCGGGTATTTTAGATTTTGGATTTTGCAGCGTTTTTCTTAGGGGCTTTTAGAAGGAAACAAAGTCTCTACTGCATTTTATCTACCAGTTTTTAGGGCAAATTTTTTTGAGGCCCAGGAGATGATGGAAAAAAAAATCTGACAAGACCTATCATTAGGGAAGAACTAAAGGAATTTTTGAATTTTTTGGGGATGAGGGCCCATTTTGGGGAATGACCAAATTATTTTATAAATTAAAACCCTTTTCTATATTTTTTATTGTTTTTCCCAAAAGGCGCACTTATCAAATTTTTAAAAACTCAAACTTAGCTTGTAGGTTTCCACGAAAACCCACCTAAAACCGGGGATGAGTTTGGGGCCCGGGGTCCCTTAAAAAACATCATCTTGAAGCCAGTTTTTTATATATTTTTCTTTTCATCTATTTTGTTTAATCATTTGAAAACTTTTATTTCCCGTTTTTTCATTTGGACAGCCCCCAAAAGTTGGTAAAAATTTTTAATTTTTTACCCCTTTTTAAACCTAGGATCAGTATAAATACTTACTTGAAGGGGTTTGAGGGGGCCTATTTTGCAGAAATAACCCTAAAAAAATTTCATTTGGGGGAAATTTGGGATCATCCTTTTTTCAAACTTTATCTATTTCAACCCAAGAATTGGGAAAATTTGGCGAGTACGACAAAGGAGAATTTTGAGTCTATCATTCACCCTTTTTTGTATGTTAATTCTTTTCTAATGAGTCTATCTAGGGTAGATTTGAATTTTCTTTTTCTTATTTTTGGGTTGTTTATCGTGGACAACAACTTTTAAAATTGATTTTTCTTTTGTTTTTGAACCAATTCATTTTAGTGTTTAGCGTGAATTTTTTTATTGAAGGGGGGGGGGGAATTTACGGTTTTTTTTTTGCTTCCCTTTTTATCTGATTTCCAGAAATTCAAACTTTTTGTTGTCATTTGGTGAAATAATAAAAAAGGGATTGCAAATTACTCATTTATTATCTTCTTTCCATCAAATCTCAAAGGGGTTTTAGTGAATTGTTTATAAATTTAACCGGTTTTTGATTGATTTGAGAATTGTTTCTTGGGGGTCATTTATTTTTGCTTGAACTGGTTTTGAGCACTCTTGCAATGGAAGAAAGTAAAAATTTTAGACTCCAACGGGCAAAAAACAAAATTCATCGGAGAGTCTACTTTTGTAAGATTTTGAAGTTAAGTCTTATGAAATTTATCACAAAAAATGATGAATTTTTTTAAAAATGGAGTAGATAAATGTAGTAGAATTTTAATGGGGAAAAAAAACCCAATTTAGAGGATATTCTTATAGTTAATGAATTTATTGTATTTCCTAAAGACCCACCAAAACTAACTTAAGGGGAAATTGATTTTTAGTTCAATCTATGCTAAGGATAAACCTATTTGAAGCCCTTACAGGTTTGCCCCCAATTGAGCTTAATGAGTTGAAGGAGGAGCAATTGTAAGAATTATTGGATTTAAATTTCATCCCTTAAATGTTTCACCTTTAAAGGGGTATAGTTCTCTTTGGAAAAAAAAAGATGGCTTATGAGGCTTTGCATCGTTATTTGGAAACAAATAAAGTTATTAAAAAAATGTAAATATTTCCCAAAAACGTTTACTTATTCATTATTGAAAGGAGCTATGTTTCCCAAATTTACTTTCTTTCTAGGTATCTCAAATTACAATTAAAAAAAAAATGTTGTAAAACAACTTTAAGACCCATATGGGCATTATGTGTCTTGTGATGCCATTTGATCAACTAATGCCCTAATTCCTTTATGGATTGAATGAAAGGGTTTTCCCAATACTAATGACAAAAGTGGATTGTCTTATCGATGAAATTTTTTTTATTCAACTACTCTGGCAAATGAGGAACACTTAAAAACCATACTTTAACATTGGGAAAACAGTTTATCTAAAATATATATGGGTTTGGTGGATGAAAAATATTCCTTTAACACATAAATTTTTAGGTAAGGTACTTAGACTTAGAAAAAAAAGGGCCCTAAAGGGAAAGGAAAAAGGCTTGAGATGGTACACAATACTAGTTTTCTGGGGTTAGCGGAAATTAGGGAATTTTTTAAAGACTTTTTAACAATACCAAACCACCACCTATTAAGGAAAAAAATGAAAGTTTAAATGGGCTAAGGGTAGGGAATGAGGATTCCAAGAATTGAAAATGAAGATTGGTATTAGCACAATTTTTGGGAATTGCTAGATGTTAAAAAGCCATTAGATACATAGGATCTATGATTGGATCAGCACATGCAAAACCCAAATTTGAAAGAAATCAAAAATTTTCAAATGCCAATTCCTCAAAATTATGAACCCAAATTTTAAAAAAATGCGTGACAATCTTAATTCCAAATAGGGTGATGCTTTGATACCAAAAGATGATGTTCCAAAATTTAAGGGTTAAACACATGCAATAGGAGCAATTTATAACCCAATTCACTTGTTCAATTTCAGTTCACTCTACTAGGTTTAGCGTGAACCCTCAAGGAAAGCAATGAAAACCAATGCTCTAAATTGCAAATAACAATTCCCCAATGATAAATTTCTCTAAAAAAATAATGATCACAAATAAGTCCACGTGAATTTCACACAAAATAGCAAGAACCAATTTCGTGATCCACTTCCCAACAAAGTGATCTACGGTTCAAAATGATGCTAAATTGAAGTTTAAAAATCAAAGGCTAAAACGAATCAATTGATGCAACAAGAATTTGAAATTTCAAATGCATCAAAATTCGGTTTTAAAACACTTCCAAATCAACCCTAATACTTTCCCCACTAGAGAAGAAAGGAAATTACAACAAGGTTAAATTTGATATTATCACAATTAGCCTTAGAGCCACTTGCCACAACCTCAAATTGGGATTTGAAATTGATAAGAGCAATTTGAATTAAGAAAACCCTAACCCTCATACATAAAGTGTTTGTTCTTTTCTGAAAATTTGGCTAACTCCCTCGAAAACCCTACTTAAGCAAGTATTTATACTTACTCCCTTTAGGGTTAAAAAGTCCACAAAATTACAACTATGCAACTTTTAGGGTGGCTGGTCCTAAAACTCAATTACAACCAAATAAAAAGTGTCCCAAAAGCTTACACATAAATAGACTAAAGAAATAATTACAAATAAAAATAGTCTTTATCATGCTAGCACTTCCATAGGATTCGTCGGCCTAGCTCATCGCCGGTTTAGGTCAGTCCATGGATAACTCACAAACTGAGTCTTAGTGAGTTTGTCCATCGCCCTGTAAAGCATGATAAGTATGCCTATTGGAATATACAATACATGAATAAGAGAAAAGAGGTTAGTAAACAAATAATTTAGGGTCGATGTGCTCAAAATGGGCCCTCATCGCTAAGATTTGAAATCCTTTAGCTCTTGCCCTAATGATAGGTCTTGACAAATTTTGATTCCTATCAAGAATGAAGCAAGATATGGTTGAGTTTGTAATGAGATGTTACACTTTTTAAAGGTAAGGCGGGGATCAA
>JBBMOL010003490.1:0-15760 GCA_037954665.1 Laguncularia racemosa | reverse complement strand
AAATTGGCCAAAAAAAAGAAACTTAATTTTTATTTATTTTTTGAGCAAGTGAGAGAAGAACCTTTAAAAAAGGAATAAATCTGGGTGAAGCCCTTTACTGTTTTGAAAAAAAAAAAAAATGACTTCCCTTTAAAAATAGTAGGGCCAATTACACGAAAAGTCTGGTCAATAATGGGTATCCGCTTTCAAATTCAAGCAAAAAATATCATGGCGTTGTCCCCTCTATTTCTGTCTTTTTTCTCCGTATAATTTTCTCATAGTGTTTTTTTACGCTAAGTTACTCCACCCCTTTCATCTTTTGACATTCTTCCGACTTTGCACTTCTTTGGGAAAAATCGTAGATCTCCCATTTTCTTGCAAATATAAATCGGCCCCAGGGTTAGTGAAACCCAAAACTCAAACCCTAGCGCTATCCTTCAAGGGTGCGGTAAAACGGTAAATACCTTTTTTTACATTCAGCTCCCATTGGTGAAAACTGTAAAAGTTTTTAAGGGTCCAGGTTTTCATTTTTTTTACTTTTTATCTTCCCAAGGTAAAAATTAACCAACGTGGGATTTAAAATTTTGGTGGTGTCCATACTTTTAAAAAAACTACTTGTGATTTTCTAAAAAAGGGGTACATCGCAAAATATAGATAAAAAAAATAAACCTATTTATACGTTTAGGGATTAGTTTTCATAGTTTTTGAGATTTACAATTTTTTGGGTTTTTTTTTTTCTATTAACACTGCAAAGCTAAATTTTATGAACTGAAATGTATGTCAATTCCCTATACCTTAGAGAGTACAACAAAATTAAAGGTTTAACTTGGGGGTTATGAAAGATTACAACTTGAATTTGGAGGTTACAAAAGACTTAAAGCTTGAAGTTCGCAAAAAAATTATAAAGTATAAAAAGGTTTTGAAAGATTAATGTTAGAATTGCAAAAGACTTTTAATAAATATATGACCTTACCCCTGAAAAAAATTGAATAATTTAAATTTAATAAGGTCAAAATGCTTAACTTGTTAGAATTTATAAAAAAGGAAAAAAAAAAAAATTAATTAAATTGATCACTTCAATAGGTATTTTTAGACAAATTATTGTCTAGGTTATTTGTGAAGGAGGGGGGAAAAAAACATATCCGTTATAGAATTTGGAGAGCTTTAGCTTTGGGGAATATCTAATTATCCTCCAAAATTACAAAGTACTAAAAAACACAACCATTTGAAATTCCAGAAGATCAATTACATGCAACTAGATTTCCATTAACAGTGGGTCAAGGAAACTGCCCAAAAAAGAATTTGAAGTTTATCAGGAAAATAGTGGGAAATGCAACAACCCCCCCCCCCCCCCCCCCCCCCCCAAAAAAAAAAAAAAAAAAAAAAAAAAAAAAAAAAAGGTAAATTAGGGTTTTGATTTTTATGCATATTCTGCCGAAAAATCCCTGGAACTTAAGCTTTGGGGCGTTTGGGGGAGGTTTGGGCAAAGGGCCCGAGGTTAGTTTTGGGCCTGTTTTGTTTTTTTTTAAAAAAAAATAAATTTTTATGAAAAATCCCAGAAATTTTTTTTTTTGGGTTATTTTGCTGTAGGAGGTAGTTTTTTTTATTTTGGTGAAAAAAAGCAATGTGTATTACCACCCAAAAACTACCTTCTTCAAATTACGTAGTCAAAATTTTTTAAATGAAAATAAAGCTTGTTAATGTTTTTTTGGTTTACTGATCTTTAATAAAATATAATTTATGTGTTAACGGGGCTTTTGAAAATTTGAGGTTTAATAATTATTATGAATTTTAAAAAAGAATTCACTCGTTCTAGAATTATAAAAAATTTTTGGGTTTTAAAGAAATTATGTGATAAATCTGACTTTTGATAATCCTCTAACTTGTCAAAATTTAAATTGTTTTTAAAATTTTGATTTATATTAAATTTTAACCAATCTGAGCAAAAGGGGGGTTAAATTTTCAAATTAGTAAATTATTATGGCAATTTTAAAGTAAATGAGGTTTTAAATATTTAAATAAGAAATTTTTGGTGTCGATAATTTTTATAAAAATTTTTGGGGTTTTCCCATTCATTGTGAAGATAACTTCTATTTACGGGGGAAAAATGGCTAAATATTGACATTAAACCCAAATTAAAACATTAACAATTTTAAACTTTCTTGTGTTTAATATTTTGTTAGAGTTTGGTTTATCAATTCTTTTTAGGATGTATTGTTGATAATTGTTAGATTTTTTAAGGTTAATTCGATTTAGTACTTTAAAACCCTTTCGAAATTTTGGGTATTAAAAGAGGGGCATTTTCTAAATTATCATGCCTTTTTAATGTGATACTCCTGTTTTTTAAAGGGGGATGTAGATTGTGATCCCATAAAATGTATTCCACATAGTTGTGGGGAAATTTTAAAGTAAAGGTTTTATAAAGCTAAATTTGGAAAAACATTTTAAACAAAATTTTGAGATTTCTAAGTTAAAGTGGTTAAAAAAGGTTATTAGTATTTTTTGGGTTTATTATTGGTTATTTAAGCAATTAACTTTAAAAATGTATTAAAAAAGACCCTTTATTGAGGTGCCCAATTTTGGGAAAAGATTTGCCCCCAAATTTGGGGGCCCCATAGTGGATATTTTTATTGTGTATAAAGTCAAGTGTGAATAATAATCAATCTAATTTGGAAAACTTTTTTTTAAAATAGTTAAAAAAATGATCATTAGTTTTGTTGGTTTGGGTGTTGGCAACTCTTACCTGAGCATTACATCAGGTTTGGATATTATTTAATTAAATAGAATTTTATAAGATGTAATGATAAAAGGGTTTTGCGAAAAAAATAAAAAAAAAGAATTTTGGGTGACTAAATGTAAAAAAATTTTAAAAAAGTAAAGATAGGAACTTTATTATGTCATGTATGTATTGCCTTCCCAACTTATTGAATTTTAGGTTTTTTTACTTATGGGGTTGAAGCATTTGGTAAAAACGTGGAGCTCCCCCCCCTGTCGTAGTTTGTGTTAGTAATGGTCAAAATGTGTGGTCACTTGTCTGGGAATGTATTTTTTAAAATTTATTAATGGATAAATGTAAGTCTTGGGGGTAATATATGGTATATTAATTTTTATTTTTGTTGTCAAAACAAATTTTAAAAGGGCGTGGGGTTAAATCTCGAAAAATTTTGCCCCCTAAATTCCTTCCCCTTTAACTAAATCTAAAAAACCCTTAATTTTTTCAAAAAAAAAAAAAAAATAAAAAAAGGTGGAAAAAGAAAATATACAAAAAAAAAATGAAAAGAAAAAAGAAAAAATAAAAAAAAAAAAATTCAAAAAAATTAAAAAAATCATTACAAAAAATGTCTCGTAATTTTTTTAGGTTACTTTTTTGAGCTTTTAAAACAAAAGGTCATTTCACCAAAATTCTTTTTTCATTCTGGTTTTGGATTTATTTTTTGAAAATTTCACTAAAAGCGATAATTAAGTTCTTTAAAAGCTTCATTAGTGTCTCATCAAACTTAAATTGTTATTTTATAATAAAAAAATTTTTTTGAATTAAGTAAAGCACCCACAAAATTGTTTTTGAATTTTTAAATTATGTTATTTTAGAGAAAAAATTTTTTTACTAGGGTATACAAGACCAAAATTTTTTTTTTTTTAAAAAGTTAAAAAGCTTAAATGAAAAAATAATGAAAAGGGGTAGAAGCCCCTTTTTTTTTAAATTGATGTCAAATTTGATGCAATCTTTTACAACAAATCACATAGATTTTTTAAGTTAATATTTCCTTAAAAAGCCATCCCCCAAACTTTTAGGCAATAACAGTTCTCACATAACTTTTTTAAAGATAAGTGTAAGGCAGAATTACTAAATGGGTTTCTAAACCAATTTTTAGGACATTTAAAATTTTAATACAATTTAAAAAAACATTGGGGTTCTTTGGGTTTTTGAAAACTTTTTAGAGATTTGTTAGTTTAAAAAAATGAAAATGACTAGTGTGAAGGAAAAAAAAGTCCAAGGCCAAAAGGCCCAAAAAGAAAAAAATTTTAAGAAAGGGGTCATGGACCACAAACACCCCTAAAAAAAGTCTAAAAAGTTTTAATATAACATAATGGGTTTTGCAAAAGGAAGAAAAATTTTAGTAAAGTCTTCCGGCCCACGCCACACCTAAACCCTATACTTTTTTCCATGGAGCCAAAACCCAGTGAATCAAAAAGTGGATCCATTATCTTTTACTATTTGAAAAAAAAAAGTGGCCAAAATGACCTAATACTAATAATAAAACATACACATAGATCAAACACCCTAGTTTTTTTGGGGAAAAAACGATTAGTTTTTTAAAATTTATTTAAAAAAAAATTTGAACAGGGAATGCACATGACTCGAAACCCAAATGGGGGTTTTGGGTTTTGATTATATGTTGGAAATCAAGATTTGAAGTGTAGCTAAACTCCCTTTGCAAAGGAAAACCAAAATTGTTTCGTCAAAGTAACCTCTTTTTGGTAGTCCTCACTTTCCATTCAACTATATTGTACATCGTTGGGAAACCATACTCGGGACAATCTTGAATACTTTCTCTTTACTCACATTCCCCTTTTCGATGTGTTTTCAAATCTTTTACCTATCAGGTCTTCCAAGGGCTTAATACTTAACTATTTGGCTACTAAATTAAGTTGTACCCTTAAACCCAAACCCTAATTATAAGGCAATTTTATAAAGTTGTATCTTGGTTTGGGTATTATTATTGTCAATTATTAGAAATTTTCCCAAATAAAAAGATACTTTTGCATTTATGTTAATATTTAGGGTTAAATGGATTTGAAGGTACTTGATGCAAAACAGGAAAAATCAAAAGCAAGGGATGAGACTACCCGTTGCCTAAAAGAAGAAGGAAAGAAGAAAATCCCCAAAGTTTTGGAGTTATCCACGGCCGTTTTTTATGTGGTGGCAGTAACAACCAATTAACACGGGTGCCTTCATGGGTGGACTGCGACTTAAGGAAAAAAGGGAAAAATCCCAAAAGAAGCTTAGCAGTTATAAACACCTGGTTTATGGGTGGCAGAAAAAAACCACATTACACAGGCCCTTTCCCTCATGGGGTTTGGGAGCCACTTTTATTTTCTTGTGCAATTTGTCGTTTCGAGAGATAAAAGGAGGGGTGAAAAAAAAAAGAGAAAAAAGCCGGGGGGGGAGGAGAGGGATTTTGAAAAATTTTGGAATTTGAGAACTTTTTTTTTGAGAAATTTTAGCTTTTACAAGGGATTGAAGTTTGAATTCAATTGTACTCCATAATTGAGATAAAGTCAAAAAACTCAAAAAAGAGTTGTTTTAGGATTTTTTTTTCCCAAAATTTGAAACATATTGGTGACTTTTATCCTAATAATTTTTTGTTTTTCTGGAATTGGTTTTTATGTCTTTAATGGTTCTTTAACATTTTCGTTAAATTTTTTCTTGTTGTTTCTTTTTTGGGGGTGGCTAATTTTTTTTGGGGGAATAGTGGATAAACCCATTTTGCAAAAATGATCATGTAGTTTGTTATAGATTGACAATATTGGAGTATTCTTGTTGTGAATTCCTAAAATTTTTATTAATTGTGTTAAGATTAGATTGTTAGAAACCCAATCAATAAAAAAGTGGAGATGGTTTTGTTGGAAAATTCTTAATTAGACTAATGAGTCAATGCAAAAGCGGCGTTAATTGGGTTTAAAATTAGGGTTTTTTAGGTTAATGTAGTTTATTAATTTTTCCTGAGAGATTTGGGATAATTGTATTGGGCAAAAGGGCGATCATAGCATTGAAAAATGCATGAGAGTAATTAGATTCCTCGTTTTTAGAGATACAAAGTGGAAAAAAGATTTATTTTAAAAATTTGAACTAGTGAATAACCACATATAAGTTGTTTTAATATTAACGAGTTTGTTTAATGACTAGGGTAAATTCAAAAATTCCTATTTTAAATTTGGAAGTATTTTGTAAGAATCTTATTTTTCTCATTAGATAGAATTAATTTAATCTTTTAGTTAAAATTTAAAAAAAGTTCGTTTGAATCCCTAAATATCAGTATAAGTTATTATAGGTTTTAAAATCTTTTTGCCTCGAGGAACGATTTTTACTCATCATTATTACTTGATTCGCCTAGATTTGCTAGGGGTTTACATATACTTTCAGAGTGATCAATTTTTTGGGCGCCTTTCCCGGGGACAAAAAGATATTAGATTTGAAATTTGTTGGTATTTAGGTGCATTTTATTTTGTTGAAGTGGTCTTTACTTTTTGTCTTTTCTATGGATGCGCATCAAAGGAGTGGAGTCTTGAACTTCTGCCCCTAGACCGAAAATGAGCTTACTTACTCTTTTGGAAGAGGAATAATAGAGAGGGAGAATCAAAGGGGAATCATGGAGATGACAATAAAAATCTTCCTATTCAGGGCCCTGCGAGCCTTTGCGTTTTTTAGCCCAAAACGTTCAAGGCCCAGCAATTAAAAGCCAGCTGTTAAAGGCTAACATTTTTAGTGAAAGCCAGCACTTATACAGATGGTGCAATCCAATCTTTTTGGGGGATATACACAGAGGCCTTGATGAAAATAGGGTTCCTTCGTTTCTAACTTAAAAAGGGGAAGGGTGTTTTGTGATGCCAAAAACTGCAATTTTTTTTTCCTTTTCATAAAGGATGGAAGAGTTTGGGTATTTTTCCTTCCTCAAGACTTTACACAGGGTTGAACTTCAAAAATTTTCTTAGAAGTTTTTCCCACCTACGTACTCCCAAAATTAAGAAATGAATCCCCATTTTTCCAAGTTCAGTGGTGTCATTATATGAGGAGGGGAAAAACGATTTAAGGAAACATCCGGAAGTGCCACCCCCATGGCCTACTGAAAATTTTCCCGATTGAGGTTTTTTTTTTTTTGGGGAAACACTATGAGGTCATTGGTAGAGCTGAGCAAAAGGGTGCATTGATGGGTAAAACATACATGAAGCCAGTGCTTTAAATGAAGAAATGGACCCATGAACAAAATTTGGCACATTAGAGGGGGAAATCAAGAGCTCTCATTTAGGATATCGATTCTTTTTCATCTCGTTGGTAGCTTCCACTCAGGTAAGAAAAACTTTTTTCTTCTAATCTTAATGCTAACTTCTTGCATTTTGATTGTGTTCGGGCCCACACCCCTCTTTGGAAATGTCCTTTGGAAACTTTCCAGATCCCCTAGAGAGCAAGTAACATGCCAAAAAATTTTTCAAAGAGCAAATAAGGGTTTTATTCCAACACTTCAATCCAGGTGGTAAAATCATCCAAACTTTATGGGGGAAATGAAAACAACGTACAGAACCCCCCACCTGGATTTAAAAAACAAGCCCCCTATCGATTCCCCCTCCTACAAAGCAGTCAAGAAAAAAAGAGCTCATGGGGTTTTGTGAAAAAGACGGGCCTGGGGTCAGAATCACAAGCCCCATTATAAACTTAGAAACCAATTGGAAAATTCTAACAGCTAAGCAAAGACCATTGGGTCTTTGCCTAAAAAAAAACTGAGGAAAATCAAAAGGTGTCAATGCAATTTGTGTTGGGAGTGGTAAGGAAATTGAAAAAAGTTGACACACGCTCAAGAGAAAGAGGGGTTAGAGAAGAAAAAGGGGAAAAAAAAAGTGAGGAACCAAAACAGAAAACACCAGAGGTAAAACCCCAAATTTTCCTTTCCCTTTAAAAGGCGTTTGAAGAAAATAGCAGTAGTTCCCAATTCGCAAAATTTTCTTGGGGGTGTTTAAGAAGCCCCAAATCAAAATTCCTTTTGAAAAAGGCACTCCCAGCAGACCCCTTCATATGCAAAATTCATGAAAGAGTTCTTACAAAAAAGAGAAAAATTGAGGAATAAACCCGGGTAATGCTTACAAGGAATGTTTTTTGATTCTTCAAAAAGGACATTTAACTTTCCCAAAAGAAACAAAGAGATCAGGGGGTTTACTTTTCCTTCACAATTGAAATTTTTTTTTTGATAAAAGTTCTTTTTGTTTTCAGGTGAATTTTTAATTTAATGCCTTCTCTTTTTTTTGGGGAAGGGTTTGGGAACTGAAGGAACCCGTTACTTTGAATTAGTGACGGACTTAAATATCCCAAAGGTATTGTGGGATGTTTATGAAAGTAGACAATTTTCTATTTTCCCAATTGTTTATTGCCCTGGGATAAAAGGGATGGAGGCCCCCCTGATTTTTTGGGGTAGACCTTTTCCTTCTACAGGTAAAGTTTTAATAGATGTGGAACAAGGTAAGCTATTTTAAAGAGTTAGGGATGAACAATAACTTTAATGTTTGATGATGAAAAAATTTTATGAATGTAAGCCCTGTTACATATTGATAACATTGATGAGTTTTTTGTGAATCTAAGGAGAGAAAGCAGGTTTTTTTTCATTGAATCTGTTTTGAGATTTGGATGATTGGAGTGATGATGAAAACCCTATGGGAATGTTGGGGGAGGGATAGAAATCAAGGCTCGATATTATGGGGTTTGGGCATAAGTGCAAAAAAACCTGCCTTTTTTTGGACAAAACCCTCCGAGCTAGAACTTAACCTTTACCTAGTCATTTGAAATATGTAAATTTGGGAATGATAATACTTTTCCAAAATTTTTCTTCTTTTTTGACAGTGTCAGGAAAACAATTTTTGAAGTCTAGAGAGATGAGGAGGCAATAGGGTGGACAATTGCAGATTAAGGGAATTAGCCTCTAATTTTCACTCATCCCTTTCTTGGGGCTGAATGTAAACCCAATTTCCCCCCCGGCCGACTAAACCCCAAATCTTAAAGAGGTAGGGGAAAAAAATTACAAGTGGGGGGATCAGGGATTTTCTATCCTATCTCCGATGTAATGGGTTAGCCGTTAAGTAGTGCCAAAAAAAAGTGGAGTTGTAGTAAAGAATATTAAGGTTTCCCTATCGATTGTGACCGGGTGGAGAGTGTGTAAGACTAAGAAAATGAATGGCCACCCCCAAAGACATTTTCCCCTCCCATTTTTTTGATCAGATGTTTTGAAAAACAAGAGGGGATGGGGATATTTTTCTTAGAGGTTATTCTGGGTATAATCAATCCAAAAAGCACCTAGGGCCCAAAAAAAAAACCACATTAATGTCCTTTTGGACCCTTTTCTTAAAAGAAGGATGCCCTTTGGTCTTTGTAACCACCTGCACTTTTTAGAGGTGTATGATGTCTATTTTTTCTGCTGTTAGAAAAACTTATTGAGGTTTTATGGATGAGTTTCATGTTGGGAATCTTTGATGCTGTCTGTAAATTTAGGGTAGTGCTTAAAAGATGTAAAGGAAACCAATTTGATTCTTAATGGGGGAAATGCCCTTTATGTAAGAGAGGGAAAAGTCTTTGGTCATAAGATATCGAAAGGGGATTGCAGTTTACGAGCAAAAGTGGAGTCATTTAAAAGTTCCCCCCACCTATTCATTTAAAAAGGGTTTAGAATTTTCCCGGGACATGCTTGGGTTTTTTCAGAAATTTATGGGCTTCTCTAAAAACCTAAACCTCTTTTTATTTACTTTAAAAAGATACTGCTTTTAATTTTGATGACAAATGTTTGCAGGCATTCAATTTGTTGAAAGGGAAGCTCACCACTGCACCAGTAATTGTTACACCCCCATTGGGCTTCTTTGAATTGTGTGGATGCCAGTGACTATGCATAGGAGCATACTTGGCAAAGGGAGGTAAATTGTTTCATGTTTAAAAATTATGCTAGTAGAACCCTTTAATGAGGCTCAAGGAACTATGCTACTATGAAAAAGAACTCTTAGCAAATTTTAAATTTCTGTAATAATTTCGGGCCCATCTAATAGTTTAAAAATCTAGTATAACAAACCCGTTGCGCTGTAAATTTTTTTGCTAAAATGATGCTAAGCCAAGGTTAATTTGTTGGTTTTATGCTAAAGAATTTAAACTTTAAATCAAAACAAAAAGGGGAAAAGAGAATGTTTAGCGATCATTTGTCAAGGTTGGAATCCCCCCCAAATGTTCGGATCCACCCTTTAATGAAAATTTCCCCCATGAACAATTGTTGGGTTTTTAAATCTAAGGACCCTTGGTTTGCTGACACGTTAATTATTTGGGTTTGCAAAAATACCTTATGGTTTTCTCCAAAAAAAAAAGAAGTTTTTCTTTATGTAAAATTTTACTTTTGGGATGAACCATATTTGTTTAAAAAAATTGCTGATCAAATAATTTGAGAGGTGCCAAAAAAATTGAAAAATTGCTCATTTGCATTGTCATTTAAAAGAGGTAGGAGGTCATTTTTGGTGTAGAGAGACCGCAGCTAAGTTTTATTGGGATTTTTTTTGGCCTAGTTTTTTTGGGTTTTTGGGAAATTATCATGTCTTGTGCTCAAAGCCAAAAAGACAGGTACATTTTAGGGAGACAGAATTACCCCAGAACGGTTTCTTGTAATAAACTTTTTTTATGTTTGGGGGGAAAATTTTATGGTCCATTTCCCCCTTCTTATTTTAAACAAATTCATTTCTTGGCATTGATATGTTTTGAAAAGGGTAAAAGCTTTCTTTGCAAAAATAAGAGCCAAATTGTAGTTAGATTTTTTAAAGAAACATTTTTTCAAGTTTGGAGACCTGAGCTATAAATGATGGGGGGGGTCGCATTTTTTTAAAAACAATTTGAAAATTATTATCAAAATTTGGGGGTTTTTTCATAAAAAGCTTTTCCTTATCACCTCAAACTTCGGCAAACCAAAGGGATTTTTTAAGGGGGAAATTAACGTAAATTTTTTAAAAAAAATGTTAATGCATCCAGAAAAGATTGGCATTAAAACTTTAAAGATGCATTTTGGGTTATGAACTGTTTAAAACTCCCCTAGGAATTCCCCCCTACAAAATTGTGTTTGGGAAGTCATGTACCCACCAAAGGGCTTTAGCACAAGCAATGGGCCTAAAGTCCTTAAAATTTTTTTTGCAAATGCAGTGGGAAAAAAATTACTCCCCGTTGAAAAATTGGGAGAATTAGAGAAAAGCTTGAAATCAAAGATCTATAAGGGCAGAGCTAAGAGATGGCATCATCAGAACATTTTAAACAGAGTTTTTGCCAGGTCAGAATTTTATTTTTATAACTCTCGATTAAAATTTTTCCCAGGTAAGTTAAGTCAAATGGTCTGGACCCTTTTTTTATTTCACAAGTTTTTTCCTTTTTGGGACGTAAATTGAGAAGAAATAACCCAAAATTTCAAAGAAAAGGGCAACTTCTTAAACTTTTTTTATGAAAGGGAAAACTTTAAATAGAGATGCCCCACTGGGATCTTTCCACCCAATGAAAAAACAGGAAAATCGGGCTAAATTTAAACAAAGCCTTCATGGGAGGCAGCCCCTGATGAAAAATTTTTTTAAATTAATTTTATTTTTTAAAAAAAAAATCGACTGAGGGTTTTAGGGGGTGAGATACGAGTGGTTTTGGTGGTAGCCCTAAATCCACAAGTCTTTTGGTCGTGCCACGGTAATGTAAAAATTTCGGTTGACTCACCCCTTAACACCACAACTTGTTTGAAAAAAAAAAAATTCCGGGAGGGTTATGTAGAAAAACCACGGCCATGGGTTATGTTTTCCCACAGGGGTAAAAAAAAAAAAATCAATGGGCCTTTTATTTTATTTTTGGGAGTTAGATGTGAATATTCTTGATCTTTTTGTCTATTTGTTTTCTTTTTCTAACTTTGGAACAAGGGAAAATGGTTCTATGGGAAAAACAATGGGACTTTCATGATGAAATATTCTAGAGACTTTGCTACACTTTACTCCGGGAAATTTCGTTTTTTCCCAAAATTTTTATGGGTTTAATCAATTTTCTTTTGCAAATTTGGAAAGACAATTGGGACATTTTCTGAATTTAAGTGTGAGGGGGAAAGGAAAAAAATAATAGGCCCCCTTATTTTGATAATTTTGATGTGTTTATGTTAATTTTTGGTGAAAATTTTGGCAATTTTACTTTCCCCTTTCTTAACTGTTGTATTGGAAAAATTTTAATATATCTGGAAATGTGGTAAAATTTTTCCCTTTTTTCAAGATTTGATTTGGGGCCTTACTCATTAGCTGTTGTAATTGGTTTACTTAGTTCAAATTTTTAGTGGAAACTTTAAGGAAAAATTTGACCCTTTTTTTTAGACTCTTGAATTTAAAGTTCGGGGAAATAGGGCGAGTCCTTTAGTGCAAAAAAACAAGTTTACTTCTAATGAATTAAGCTTGATTTTGTCTTTTTAAGTGCTTTGAAATATTTTAACTCTTAGAAAAAGGTAGGGAAACTTTTTCTTTTGTTCCTTATAAAAAAAAGTTAACAAAAAAAAAAAAATTAAATAAATAAAAAAAAAATTTAGAGCCTTTTTCTCAATGATCAGGTAAGTGAGTTAAGAGTCCTAACTTAAATGTTAGTGTGAGGAAGGTTTGTGGGGGGCCCCTTTTTTAACCCCGGGCACTTGGGTGATAGCTCGGGGTGTGCCCGCTCAATGAACTCCAATAAAAATGAAAGGGGGGAAAAGGCAAAAATTTTAAAATATTAATAAAACCGTTGATTGGGGAGGCTTTAGTCCCAGAAGATTGAATCAGTCCACGTAATCGGCAATGAAAAAAAATAGAATAAGAATGAAAAAAGACTATTTAAAAAGAAAAAAAATCGGGGAGAGTGGTACCCTATGCTTTTAAATTTTTTTTATTTATTCAGTAAGAATAAGAGGAATTTTATACTTTTATTGCTTTTGAAGTTTAAAAGAGGTTTTGCTTTTTAGACTGGGAAATTTTTCTTTGAAATAGAATTCGGTGGTTAAACTTAGAATAAAAGGGGTTGTTTTTCCGTTAATACTCAATTTTTTCTAAGTATACCGTTAAATGTTTTTCGTTTTGTTAGAGTGGTAGGCACCATCATTTCAAAACAATTATGAGGAAAGAAAAAATTTTGTATTTTCATTTGACGTTATTTAATTCTTGGGCAAGCAGAATTTTAAGTTGGGGGGGGTTTTATAAAAACTATTTTTTCTGGTATCTTGTTATTGGTAATATATTATTGTCAATTATTAAAAATTTCCAAAAAAAAAGATACTTAAATTCTTTATGTTAAAATTTTTAGGGGTTAATGGACTTGAAGATGTACATGATGCAAAACATGAAAAAATCACAAGCAAGGGATGAGACACGCCTGTAAAAAAAGGAAAGAAGAAAATTTTTCCCAGAAGCTTAGAGTTATCCTACGACGTGGTTTATGTGGTGGCAGTAACAAACCACATTTAACACCGGGGGTGCCTCTGGGTGGACTGCCGTTTTCATATTTTGTGCAATTTGTACGTTTCTGGAGCAAAAAAAGGAGGGGGGAGAAAAAAAAAAGAAAACGACCGGGGGGGGAGAGGAACTTTGAACAATTTAGTAATTTTAGAAAATTTTTTTTGAGAAATTTAGCTTTTTACAAAGGAATTGAAAATTGAATTAATTGTACTTTTCCCTCGTTGGATCAAGTTTGAAATCTCTGAAGATTTTTTGATTTATTTCCAAATTTGCTCATATTGGGACTTCTTTTCCTAATCATATTTTTCATTTTTATAATTTGGTTTTTATGTCTTTAATGGGTTCTTTAAAATTTTTTTGTTGAAATTTTTTCTTGTTTTATCTATTGTGGCTGGCTTTTTTTCAGTTGTGGGGAAAAAAGTGGGATGAAACCCTAGTTTGCTAAAAAGTCATTTTAGTTTGGTTTGAGATTGAAATATGTGGGTATTTTTTTGAATTTCATAATTTCAAATTTAAAAGTTTATAAGATTTGATTGTTAGAAATCCAATCAATACGAAAGTGGGGAAGGAAAATTTTTTAGGAAATTTTTTTTTGTAATGGAAATGCGAAAAATGGGTTAATTGGGTTTTAATTTGGGTTCTATAGAATTAAAGCTATGTTTTAAAATTAATTATTTCCGGAGATTAGGGTAATTTTTTTAGGGCTAAGGCGATCTAGTATTGAAAAATGCATAGAGTTATTAGAATCCCTGTTAATTTAAAATACAAAGTGGACTAATTGATTGAGGTTTAAAATGTTGAACTCACTGAAAACCACATAAAGTTTATTTTTAATAACTTAAAGGTATTTGTTTGCATGACTAAGCGAATTCCAAATTCCTAATTTTCAATTGGAAGTATTTTTAAATTTTTTAAATTTCCCTTAGCTACAACTTAATTTAATCTCTTTTGTTAAAAATATAAAAGATTTTTTGAATTTCCTAAATATCAGTATAATTTTTTTATGGTTTGGTAATCTTTTATTTCCCCAAAGGGGCGTACCTACTCATATATTTATTGATTGCGACCAGTAAATTACTTTTAGCGGTTTCACTAACTTTCACGAGTGGGTCATTTAAAAAGCCCTTTTTAACTGAGTTTTATTAAAAAAAAAACATAGATACAACCCATTTGATTATTAGTTTTGGTTTGATAAACTAATCTAGCCAAGCAATCAAATATTCTAAAATACCCAGGAAGATCAAGGGTTCCCCGTAAAATCTAAAAATTTCCTTTGAAAAAATGGCCAATTTCAAGAATTAAGAGAGAAAAAAAAAGTTGTATAATTATTCTAATTATTTAGATTTAAATTTTTCAAGTTTTGTTTTTACTATTAAAACATTTATACTAATACAAGTCCATAGGGTTAAGAGACTCGATTAGCTTTTAGCTAAATTAGCCCCATATTACCCGTGTATTTATTAAACTATTTTTATTTTTTAATCCCAAATTTTGATATCACTAAGGGTTAATTTAAAGGTTTTGTGCCTTTTTTGAAAAAGTAAATGATAGGAATCGACTTTTCCCGGGCTATCACTAGGGCCCGGCTAAAGGACTCTAGAATCTAGTTTTGGGGTTTTGCTAGAGAAACCTAACCTTGGGAAAATTAACTCCTTTTTACATCTTTGCACATAATTTAGTGCATTTCAAAAAGGTTCATTTTTCAATCTTAAGGATGAAAAAAACCCTTATTACTGAGTGAATCGGGGTTTTCAAAGGGGCCGATTCAAAAGCTTTGAAACCGGCATCATGAAGGACCATTTTTTTTTATATTTACTCTTTTAGAACATTTTGGTTTTGGGACCTTTTTTTCTTTGTAAATTTATTTAGGGTTAGCCCCCTTTTAAAATGACAAAAATTTTTAAAATTTTTAGACTTTTTAACCCCTGGAGTAGAAGTATAAATACTTGCTTAGAGAGGGTTTGAGAGGCTTATCATTTTTTAGATTTTAACCTCCTTTTATTTTGGGGAAAATTTGGGTTCATACCTTGGTTTTCCAAATTTACAAATTTTAATCCAAGGTTGAAATTTTGGCGAGTGCAACATTTGAAAATTGTAAGTTTAAAAATTTCATTTTGTTGGATTTCTTTTTCTCTAGTGTGTCTTCTAGGGGGAATTGAGATTTTCTTGGTCAATATACCTTTATTGTTCCGAATCCTTGTACTTATTTTAAGTTTTTATCAATTATATTCGGTTCTCATTGAGATTTCCTTTGGAAGTGTGTTTTCACTATTTGAAAAGGGTTTTTTGTATGTTTTCTTTTTTCAAATTGAGGTTTTTTTGCGTGGATTACAGAAAATTAGAGTGTTTTTTTGAAAGGGATTTCTTGGGTTTCTAATTATTCATTGATGTTTTGGGTTTATCTTTCATCTTAGGGGTTTATTTGAAAAAGGGCCCTTTGTGGTCCCATTTTGCTTTTTCTTTAATAGTTTTTCTTAAGTGTTTTTGGATGTGCTTTTAAATGTGTTTAGGCACACATCTTTTGGTATAGAGTCTTGTTGAGAGAAGGGAATTGGTTTTA
>JBBMOL010003489.1:0-15792 GCA_037954665.1 Laguncularia racemosa | reverse complement strand
GGATATTAATTAATTTTTAAAATTTTTTGGTGGTCGTCTTGCTATATTTTTTCCCAAAAATTTTTAAATTTTATATATTTCTCAAATTTTGAATGTAAAATACCTGGAAAATTCTTAAAATCAATTAGTATTTGAAGATTACACTCCGATATTCATAAAATTTAAAAAGGTTTGTGATAAACCAAATAAAATTTACATTTATATACTACGTCAATTGGTATCAAAGCCATGTTCGCTTTTGGTAGAAATGGCACCTGTAGAAAAGCTAATCAATTTTTTGGTTACAATGGATGAGATCTACGTTTGCAATGATCTAGATTAAAAATCGGCAAATGTTTGATGAGGGGTTTTGGATTGGCTTGGGAAATTCGTTTGGATTGGTTGTAGACTAACTGGTGGAAAGAATTGGTGTGTTGATGAGTAATCAAAATTAAAACATCAACCTTGGCATGTGAGAAACCAAAATTTGATGCCAAATACTAAAGAGGCAGGGGATGACCCCTTTATGTTAAGGATGATCAGTTTAATAGTGTGGGCAAGGTGGTAAGCCCACGTGGGGAAAGATGAGATTTTGGAATTGGTATGAGAATGGAGATATCGGAGTTTCTGGAAGCCCCAACTAAAGGAATTTTTGGGATTAGTTAACCAGGGTTAGGAGACCCAAAAGTTCACAGGAGCCCCCCAAGGACAAACAGTGCAGTTTAGAAACCCCAAATTGGAGGAAAAGCTATCGCATGGTAGCATTGTTAAAATTGCCCTAGAATGGGCTAGGAAAAAAAAAAATTGGTCATGGGAAAAGATGAAAAAACCACCCTGCGAAAAATTTTTGCCCAAAATTTTCCCCATCTTTATATACCAAAGTTGAAAAACCTTTAAAGCAAGGTAGTAGGCAGAAATTTATTACCTTTTGTTTTTTTTACTAGTTGATAGCTAAGAAAAACTTAAAGAGCAGATGATCAGTTGGGTTTCTAGATACTTGGGGGCTTAAGAATGTAGATCTAGGATACGGTCAATTTTTTGACCTTGTTTGTTTTTCAAAAACGCACTAGAGGGCATTGATTGTTGAGAAACAATAGAGGCGGTTTGGGAATGGTGTGTTTAGTAGTGTTGTAACAAGTAGTGGTGGTGTGAATTGTACAGGAGGTGGAACGTCAGGTAATAACATTACTAGGTGTTTTAATAAGCCTAGCACTAGTGGGGTGAAGTGCTTCAAGTGTAGTGAGGCTGGTCACCGACAGTCTGAATGTAGGAAGATGGGAGAAAAAGGCACTCTTTATTGAGAACAAAGAGGAGGAGGATGAAGCTATGCTTGAAGTTGTGGGTGATGGAGGGTCTATCTTTGATGCTGAATTTACTAAGGAGGAGTTTGTGATAGGAGATAGTAAGGAAAATTTAATAGTTAGGAGATCTTGTATGACTCCTAGGGTATGTAGAGGAAGAGTGACTCAAGAACAATATTTTCCAATCCACTTGTACTATTTTAGGTAAAGTATGTCGGTTTAAGATTGACTTGTGGAGTTACGAGAACAGTATGTCCACAGAAGCTATGCAAAAATTGGGCATTAAACCTGAGTAGTACCAAAAACCTTACAAGTTAGCTTGGCTAAAGAAGGGTGGCGAGGTAAGTGTCTCTAAACAAGCGCTGGTTACATTCTCCTGTGGTTCTAAATATAAGGACTCATCTAGTGTGATGTTATGATGATGGATGCCTACCATTTGTTATTGCGAAGGCCTTGGCAGTTCGATAGGAGTGTGATTCATGATGGGAAAGCTACACTTACAGTTTTGTATGTAATGGTGTGAAGATTGTGTTGGTTCCTAATAAGGACACTACTAAGTCTAAATTTGTTAAATAGAGTAATAGTTCCAACATGCTGTCTTTATCTAAGTTTGAGGAATAATTACAGGGTTTGAAGTTGTCTTTTGGTGGGTAAGGAGGTTAAAAGGGAAGTAAAAGTACCTAAAGTGACAATTTTGGTTATGGAAGAGTTTCGAGACGTATTTCTTGATGAGTTAGCAATATGGGTTACCACTGCTGCGTGACATTCAGCATCAAATTGATCTTGAACCTAGTGCAGTCCTTCCTAATAGGCCACTTTATTTAATAAGCCTTACAAAACATGAGGAGTTGAGGAAGTAGGTTGAAGAATTACTTGCTAAGGGTTTTAATTGGGAGAGTTTGAGTCCGTGCACAATTTCAGCTCTTTTGACTCCCAAGAAGGATGGCACCTGGCATATGTGTGTAGATAGCCAGGCCATCAATAAGATTACTGTCAGGTATCGTTTTCCAATTCCCCACTTAGATAAGTGGAAGACAACAACTCGTGGAAATCATTCCACTCCTAAGAACTACTATGACATGACCAACATGAGCGATAATAAAGCAGAGCTTGTACTCGTTCTTTCACTAGGTAATGAGGTGGAGATATTAGCAAACAAGTACATAGCTAAATGGGATAGAAATGGGTCAGTTGCAATTTCTTGATTTCCATACTTTATTTCAAAAGAAACAAGCTAACTTGAAAAAATAAGCACATTTGGTGTCACGCCCCACTCTAAGGGCCTCTCGTGACAACTTGCCATGATAACTTAACCCCCTTGTTAAGCAACCACGAAGCGTCTCATCACCAATAATGACCTGATTATCAAAGTAATAATATTCCATGCTCATAAGATAATTAATTATACAGAAGTATCAGAGGGCCTCAAATAGGTCTCATTACACCACCACAGGTGCACCCAAGATCAAATTAAATTGTTCGATCACATTCTCATTATTCTATTAATGTTTATCTCTATCTAGGCCTCACACCCTTTTCACGACCATGTCACCTAGTGATGCAACGTTTACTCACCTTAGTTCGTTGGTTCATTAGGAAGTTTAGGTAGTCCCTACCTGCAAGATAAAATCTATAGGAGGGTAAGCCAAAGCTCAGTGAGATAGGATACAATCTCTCAGTGTTGCAACACACACATCAAAATTCATTTCAGTTATCAACAAGTGCTATGCATGAACAAACATATGAACGTAACATCACACATGGTCTACTGGTAACCGACGTAAAGTCTAAGGTTTACACCCCCCCTTGACCTTGGGTTGGGGATTTCAAAGCCACCATTAGTGCTCGAGTCTTACTTACATCTTTATTATTCTTATCACTTAATTAAACGGTGTCTTAGCTTTAATGTTTTAGGCTCCAAGTGCCTCAATACACCGAGCATTATACCCTCAACGGACGAGCTGGACTCAGAACCGTCAAGGTGTAACAATCCCCTAATCACTTAGTTCGCACTTGGTAGAACAGCAATCCTCTTATCACTTCCGACGCTCTCGTGACAGTGATGGCCTTCAATCTCATGCAATGTCTCGTGCAATGCATGCCAAGTTATTAATTAAACCTCATAATTAATTAAAGTTTTAAGGGTGATCGTACAATCAAGTATAAGTGCAATCAACAATCATGGGAATAATCAATCACCATACATGAAATCATTCTAGGAGCAAAGCATAAGTTGACACAAACAAGTAAGACATGATATATTAATAAGCTACAGAGTACTAGTACAACTTCCATCGTTGCACTCTTCTTTTCCCATTCCCTCTCTATACTTACATTCATGACTAGAACTTCATGTATTATCCTCGAATATGCCTACATCAATACCATAGGCATTTAGTTGTTGAACTTGATTCACATACCTCCTTTAGTGTATACATCTTAGAAGGAGTTATGCATGTTGTAATCGAGGTCATGTACTACCACTTTTCCTATCTCACTTTTATATACCTATAACATACGTACATATATGAGAAGACTTGAATCATTGAAGCCTAGAATTTCTCTTCCATAATTTGTATTGCGCATAAGGGCTTGACTACATACTTCCCATCAATTATTACTTCCTATAACAGCATACATGACATAGTGACATCTCTTCCTACCACTTATAAATTTATACCTATTTGCATTCAGGGGTTAAACTTCACCTTTACATACCCCCACATGTTGTCTCTTAATCTTATTCATGGATCTTCACTTTTCTTCAAATTTCTTAATACACAAGCTTACAAGACAACTAACACACTATAATCATAATTCCCACTTCTATTTCATCTTATGTATCACATCTTTAAGTTTAACTTCTATTCTTCTTCTCATCATACCTCATATACACATGAACCCATCTATCATCTAGCAAGACGTCATATAACGAAAATTCTCCAACTCCTCTGTTCTTGACCAGCTAGCTTATTTCACCTACGTCTAATGTATCATTCCATACCTCCCTGAAGTGCACCCTGCCATCCCCTGTTTCAAATTGCTTCACACCACAACAACAAAACAAGAATAAGGCGCAAGGATGGCCAGCAAGGGAAGATGATGGAATGTTGCACACTCTCTACGCAATCATGTGTATATATATAAGCCTACAGTCACTTATTAGCAGCAAAAGAAGCGGCAAAACAACTCCATGCACACTTTCCTTGCACCACGGGTCAGAGTGGCAACCAGGATTTTTTTTTTTTTTTGTTATATGTATATATATATCTATATGATCCCATTTACGGTGCAACATCTGGAAGCCTCAATCATCACAGCATGTCCAACTCCTACTACTTATGTATGTATAGTCCTTGTTTACAGCAACACAAAGAGGAACAGTCCAACACAATCCAGCAATGAATCACTGATATACACTCCTTGGAATAGAACGACGCCTCAACGTCTTACATATATTTACGTATATGTACCTATTGCTCAGCCTCCGTCAAGAAGGAAGACACGGACGAGGTTTTAATTGATCTTGCTCGCACAGCAGAACGACTCCAGCAATTCCAAGGATTACATCTATATGTATATATATATATTGCTACTCGCTCTAGGGGACATGCCACAAATGTTCACAGTACACGAAATAGAGTATATATAAACATACCTATATATATGCAGCAAAGTACATATTAAATACACAAAATCAACAATATACACACAATACAACACATCACGGAGTCCTACTTACCTCGGTTTCATTTCGTCGGAATTTTACTCAAAGTAATCTTCGAGTATTCCCGAACCGAAATCCTCTTCACCTAGAAAATTAGAGAAAAACATATCAATACACTAAATACATAGTTTAGATTACTCCATCTCGTGTTTCCTAAGCTATTACAAATAAGTTTCCTAAGCTATTACAAATAATTTTAAATAGACTACTAATTTTTATACTTATTTATTCTTTATATATAACTTTTAGAAAAAAAATTCTGTTTCACAAAAAGTTAGTCTAGTTGAGTTGCACTTATCTCAAAGAACACGTGAGTGGTCAAATTATGATTTTTTTTTGTTCGGTTTTTCCTTTTTGTTTTCTTCCCCGTTCCCGTTCTCGTCTTCTTCTTTTCCTTTTTGTCTGCTTCTTTTCTTACGTTAGGTTCTGTGCGTGTAAAGAGGATGGTTGTGGGTCCTCGGTCTCCTCCTATATATATATATATAATTTAATACTTTATTTGATTAGGATTTTAAGAAAATCTTAGTATACTTTTACTCGCGCGACGGTCTCGATAAAATTTAGGATTTTAACATTTTATTACAAATTTTTATGCTTAAGCTAATTTAATTATTCTGAGTGTGAATATCCACTCAAAAATCCGATTTAACAATCTTGAATTTATGATTTTAATCTACTCCATCGTTTACTTAAAATTTTCTTATGGTTTACCTTTAATACGCTTATTTCTATTATTAGTGTTTTAAGGCTTTTAATAAAATCTTTTAATTATTCCGATATTATACGAAATTAAAGTTCGCGGGTTTTACATTCTCCCCTCCTTCGAAAGTTTTGTCCTCAAAACTTTAGGACGTACCTGGTTCCTTGAAGAGTTAGGGGTATCTTTCCTTCATCTCATCTTCTTTCTCCTATGTAGCCTCTCGCTCTGAGTGTCGACTCCACTGGACCTTAACGAACCTGATGGTCTTGTTACGTAACTCTCGGGACTGAGTATCGAGAATTCGAATAGGATGTTCTCGATACGTTAGGTTCGGTTGAATTGCCAAGACATCCATCTCAATTGCTCGATTAGGGTCTAGAATGTGTTTCCGAAGCAACGACACATGGAAGACATCATGAACTCCTAACAGTTAAGGTGGTAAAGCTAAGCGATAGGCCACTTCTCCAACTCGTTCCAATACTTCATATGGCCCTATGTATCTAGGACTTGGCTTCCCTTTCATTCCAAACCGTCTAGTTCCTTTAACTAGGGTGACCTTTAAATAGACATGTTCTCCTGGTACGAATTCTACTTCCCTTCTCTTCAGATCGGCCTAGCTCTTTTGGCGATCTTGGGTTTTCTTCATTTGTTGCTTAATAAAGGCAACCTTATCTATTGTCTCTTGTAGCAAGTCAGGCCCAAGTGCCTTGCGTTCTATCTCATCCCAATACAATGGAGATCTACACTTTCGTCCACATAGAGCTTCATACGAGGCCATCTTGATCGACGAATGATAGCTATTGTTGTAAGCAAACTCGACCAATGGCAAATGGCACTCCCAACTATCCTTAAAGTCCAATACACAAGCACGTAGCATATCTTCTAAGGTTTGGATGGTCCGTTCGGATTGTCCATCCGTTTGAGGGTGATATGCTGTAGTGAATTGCAGTTTAGTTCCTAGAGCTTATTGTAGACTTCTCCAGAATTTTGATACGAAGCGGGGATCTCGATCGGATACTATACTTCGTGGTACCCTATGAAGTCTCACAATTTCTCGTAGGTAGATCCCGATTAATTTTTCTAATGAATAAGTCATATTAACTGGTAAGAAATAGGCAGATTTGGTTAATCAGTCCACGATTACCCATATTGCTTTGCATCCAGCTTTGGTTCTCGGTAATGCCGTAACGAAGTCCATTGTGATTTGCTCCCATTTCCATTTGGGAATTGGCAATGGTTATAGCAATCCTCCAGGTCGTTGATGTTCGACCTTAACTTGTTGACAGATAAAACATTGGGAAACAAACCGTGCTACATCCCTCTTCATTCCTTTCCACCAATAACCTTTTTTAAGCTCCTGGTACATCTTATTTCCTCTAGGGTGTAGGGTGTAACCAGAATTATGGGCTTCGTCAAGGATGTCATTCCTTAACTGTTGATTCGTTGGTACATACCATCTACCTCTTAATCTTAAGATTCCCTCTAGGTCCACTTCGAAATCGGTGTTGACCCCTTGTTCCACTTTTTCCCTAAGTTCTATGATTGTTTGGTCGACCCGCTGTAATTCTTTTAGTCTATCCAAAAGCGTAGGTCGTACCTCCAAAGCGAATATCTGAGCCTCTTCTTCCTTAGGTCACTTGAACTCAATCCTAAGCTTCTCAAATTCTCGTATTAACTGTTGCTGTTCCGTTAACAACACTGCCACCTGCCCGTAGTTTCTTTGACTAAAAGCATCGATCACTACATTGGCAATTCCCAGGTGGTAGTTAATACCGAGGTCATAATCCTTAATGATTTCAAGCCATCTCCTCTGTCGCATGTTGAGTTCTTTTTTAGTAAATAGATACTTTAAACTCTTATAGTCGGTGTATACTTCACACCTCTACCCATATAAGTAATGTCTCCATATTTTCAGGGCAAACACGATCGCCGCCAACTCTAGATCGTGAGTAGGGTAATTCCTTTCATGGGTTTTCAGTTGCCGAGAAGCATAAGCCATGACTTTCTTATTTTACATTAGCACACAACCCAATCCATTTTGGGAAGCATCACTATATATGTTGAAGGACTCTTCCATGTTAGGCAATGTTAAGATTGGGGCTATAACTAATCTTTGCTTCCACTCTCAGAAGCTTCTCTCGCATTTCTCATCCCATTCAAACTTCACCTCCTTCTGGGTTAGTCTAGTCAAAGGTTTCGATATCTGTGAAAAATCCTTCACAAATCGCCGGTAATATCTAGCTAATCCAAGGAAACTTCTAACTTCCGTTACTATAGTGGGTGACTTCCAATCAACTATAGCTTCGATCTTGACTGGTTCCACTATTATCCCTTCACTAGATATAATGTGTCCCAAGAATGCCACTTAATGCATCCATAATTCACATTTGGATAGTTTCGCATACAATTGGTGCTTTCTCAATGGTCCCAAAGCGATTTGCAAGTGTTCTTCGTGTTCTAACAACATCTTGGAATAGATCAGAATGTCGTCGATGAAAACTACGACGAACTTATCCAAAAATGGCTTAAAGATCCTATTCATAAGATCCATGAATGCAACTGGAGCATTTGTTAATCTAAAGGACATAACTAAGAACTCATAATGACCATATCTCATTCGAAAGGCAGTTTTTGGCACATCCTCCAATTTAATCCTCAATTGGTGGTATTCAGATCACAAGTCGATTCTAGAAAAGACATGTGCTCCCTTCAGTTGATCGAAGAGATCATCAATCCTTGGTAGTGGATATCTATTCTTGACGGTCACTTTGTTTAACTCTCGATAGTCCACTCATAATTGCATAGATCCGTCTTTCTTCTTGATAAATAATACTGGGGCTCCTCATGGTGATACACTTGGGCAAATAAACCCCTTCTTGATCAATTCCTATAACTGCCTTTTCAACTCTTGTAATTCCATTGGAGCCATTCGATAAGGTGCCTTTGAGATTGGTTTGGTACCCGGCTTTGTCTCAATGGTAAAATCCAATTCCCTCTGAGGTGGTAATTCTAGTAGTTCTTCAGGAAATACATCAAGGTATTCATTAACAAATGGTACTTCCTCTAACTTTGGCAATGCCCTTTCCACCTCCACCGCACTTATTAAGTACATGTTCTAACCTGAAAGACCGTTCTTTTCCTCCTCAATTTGGCTAGTTGAGATTTCATGAGTCTCTTTCACTTGCCCCCGATACACTATTGTTTCACTCCCTGGCCTGCTAAATTGCACCTCCTTGTTCTTGCAGTCTACATAGGCAAAGTTTTTGGATAGCCAATCCATTCCTAATATCACTTCGTAGCCTCTCATGGCCAAAACAATTAAGTCTGCAAGCATATTTCTTCCCTGGATTTTAATCGGGCAATCCTTCACCATAGCTTTAACAATAGTCCTTTCTCCGGTAGGGGTATTAATTCTTAAGATTCTTGGAGAAGGTTAAACGTCCAATCTCCATTGCTGAGTCACGACTAGGCTTATGAAGGAATGTGTAACTCCCATATTGAATAGGACTAGGGTTGGTTGAGCAGCGACTAAGGTAAATCCTACCAATTAGGTAATATTTGATTACTATACTTTATTAAATCAATTTCTCTTAATAGTAGTAGGCCTCTATACCTCCTAATTGTTGCAATTACCTCTTATTTATGCTATACCTCTATAAAACATCATAAATAGGTGAATTTCAGTTTCTACGTACCTGTTACCACACCTTCTTTCTCTGAATACTCCATGGCAGCCAAATCAATGTCTTGATACTGTTCTGGCTCCTGTCCTTCCCATTCTTCGGTTGTCACACCCTCTATGGTGAAAACTCGAGCATTAGGGGCTTGAGGATTGGTTCCTCGTGCTCTTAGTCCTAGTGGTCTATAGGCCGGTTTCCTGATGGTGGTTCTAGTTCCAATGACCTTAGGTCCAAGCCCTTGATACTTCTTAGGCATATACTAGCTATGTGCCCTACTTGTCCACACATGTAACATATAGTGGAATTCTTTCGTGGGCACTCCTCGGCTTTGTGCTCATTTACCCCACATCTAAAGCATCTCCCTTTTAGGTAGGGGCAGTCTCGGGGATAATGCATTTTTCCACACTTCCGGCAAACCACTGTTATCAGCTTTTCCCGAGGAACAATAGACAACGGCTTTGTACTTGTAGGCCTTACATTCAATATTGGCCTTTTTTCCTTATCACTTGGGTTAGGTTGGAATTGTGGTCTCTTCGCAGGAATTTGAGGTCCAACACTTGGTCTCGCTCGGGCCTTCAATTCTTCCACTTTCAATTTAATCTGCTCTAGAGCTCAAGCCTTATTCACTACCTCAGCATACGTTTTCAATTCAAACTCCATGATCTGTCCTTGGATTTCAACATCCAATCCATTCAAGAATAGTTATCGTTTCAGCTCATCTAAATCCTTATAGACATCCAGAGCGAACTGTAATAACCTAAGAAACTCATGCTCGTACTAGTCGATACTCTTCCAGCCTTTCTTTAATTGAAATAATTGCCCACTTAGTCGGGTTTTGACGCTCTCTGAGAAGTATTCTTTGAAAAACTCATCCCGAAAAGTCTCCTAAGAGATTGGCTGGGGTAATGCTCTTTATCTCACATCCCACCATATTCTGGCTCTAGCTTTTAACATATAAGAGGCGTAAGCCAGCTTCTGTAGATCTTCTACCTCACACACAGTGAATGACCTTTCCAACTGGGCCATCCATTCCTCAGCTTATTCTGGCTTCCCATATGCCCCATTAAAGAATCTATTAGAGCATATAAAGTCAGGGAAGGTATTCCTTTGAATCCGACCACTTCTTCCTTGGTCATTTCTAAGTTCACTTTCTACTAGTGGTACATGGGTCGTTGGAGCTAATGGCACTGGTACCATCTCTTGTTGGGATTGTAGAGGTGCTACCGGTGGTGTTAGATGTGCTCGAGATGATGGAGGGCCCGGTTGTGATGATGGTTGACTTCCTAGCATCAACTGCTGAATCAATAAGGCTTATTGTTGTACCAATTGTTGCACGGTCGCTTCGAGCCTCGTCATACGCTCTTCCCCACTTTCTCTTCCTTCAGTGGGAGCTTCTACAGCTCTTTGTCGTCTCAGTCTAGCCACTCGGCCTAGCGTTACGGGTTGAATCTCTGGATTCTCTTGCGGGACCCTAGGTGGTGTTTCCATTTCTGGGATTCCTTTGTCCCCTCGACACCTTAGTGATGTAGCGGCTTTTCGCCTCCTACTAGCAGCTCCTCTGAAATCCCCCATTACAACATATCAACATTAGGTCATTCTAATGACATATATATCATAAGTGACTCAAATATCAATAAAAGTCTACAACATATCTCAAATTTTGCACTAAAGACTATAGGCATACTAAAATCTAGATGTTTCACACATACTTTCCAAAATTTACACCATTTAACATAAAGGGATATATATATACATTATTCTACAAAATTTTCCCTCGTAGGCCTTACAAAGAGTATATACATTAATAATTCCCAACACATATTTTCCAAAAGATGACATTTACATCTACTTTCTTCCTCCTAAGCGACACTTTGCTATTACTCGCTCATATCCTCTTCACTTTCTAGCTCCTCTTCTTCTTCTTCTTCATATCCTTCTTCTTCCTCTTCCTCCTCATATTCCTCTTCTTCCTCTTCCTCCTCATATTCCTCCTCTTCCTCTTCCTCTTCTGGGGAATCTGAAAGCATGACGTTGTCTTCTAGGGCACCATCCATATCTGAGTTTTCTTCGGGAGATGAGTCTTCTTCTAGATCTTCTTCCCAGTCCTCCCACAACTCATGTTCCACGACAAACATGTCCCCTTAGTCTACTATTTTAAACTCCTGGTGCTCCACATATTCCATAGTATCCTAGGAGTCCTCATCAAATAAAAGTCCTAAGTCAACCTTTGGCTTCCAGTCATATATCTCCCTCCTATATCTTCGGTTATTTCGTCTGGAAGTGACGGATGGTGCTAGTACCTCTTGAGGATACCTCCTCCCCAAGTCAAATCGGGCAATAAACTCTATCTCATATGGTATCTCTAGCATACCTTTGATCTGCACATATTTAGCCTCTAGAGTAGGTATTGCTATATACCTACTATACCTATTCTCGAGGTTCTCACTTAGCTTGTCCAATTGTTCCTGCCAAAACTCGATTAGTCCTATTCTCCAGTCCTCAATCAATTCATCAACCGTTTTATAGTGAGAGAAGTAATCGTAATGACGTAACAGTATCTCCATCTTCAGCCGATAGTTAATCAGGTCGTCATTGTCCCTCATGCAACAAGTGTTCCACTTCCTATCAAGACGACGAAGCATACCCTACATGTTAATGAATACAAAAAAAAAAAAAAAAACATAAGCTTTTAAGCTATTTAATCCGCTCCCAAGTTCAACCCACTCTCTCCTATTATGGTAAGTTTTCTTCTACCTAATGGGTTATCGGGTCAATATCTTAAGATGTTGACTCTCAACCCCTTGTATCGACAGCTTATATCCTATTCCTATCCTAAATCAGCTCTGATACCAATAAAAGATGTCATGCCCCACTCTAAGGGCTTCTTGTGATAACTCGCCACGATCGCTTAACTCCCTTATTAAGCAACCGCAAAGCATCTCATCACCAATAATGACCTGATTATCAAAGTAATAATATTCCCTACTCATAAGATAATTAATTATACAGAAGTATCAAAGGGCCTCAGATGGGTCCCATTACACCACTACAGGTACACCCAAGATCAAATTAAATTGTTTGATCACATTCTCATTAAATTCAAAAAGTCCATTCTATTAATGTTTATCTCTATCTAGGCTTTACACCCTTTTCACGACCATGTCACCCAGTGATGCGACGTTTACTCACCTTAGTTCGTCGGTTCATCAGGAAGTTTAGGTAGTCCCTACCTGCAAGACAAAATCTATAGGAGGGTAAACCAAAGCTTAGTGAGATAGGGTGCAATCTCTCAGTGTTGCAACACACACATCAAAATTCATTTCAGTTATCAACAAGTGCTATGCATGAACAAACATATGAATGCAACATCTCACGTGGTCTACCGATAACCGATGTTAAGTTTAGGGTTTACGCCCCCTTTAACCTTGGGTTGGAGATTTCGAAGCCACCATCAGTGCCTGGGTCTTACTCACATCTTTATTATTCTTGTCACTTAATTAAATAGTGTATTAGCTTTAATGTTTTAGGCTCCAAGTGCCTCAATACACTGAGCATTATAACCTCAAGGGACAAACCAAACTTGGAACCATCAAGGCGCGACAATCCCCTAATCACTTAGTTCGCACTTGGCAGAACAGCGATCCTTTGATCACTTCCGACACCTCCCGTGACAGTGATGGCCTTCAATCTCATGCAATGTCTAATGTGATGCATGCCAGATTTTTAATTAAACCTCATAATTAATTAAAGTTTTGAGGGTAATCGTACAATCAAGTATAAGTGCAATCAACAATCATGGGAATAATCAATCACCATACACAAAATCATTCTAGGAGCAAAGCATAAGTTAACACAAACAAGTAGACATGATATTTTAATAAGCTACGGAGTACTAGTACAACTTCCATCGTTGCACTCTTCTTTTCCCATTCCCTCTCTATACTTACATTCATGACTAGAACTCCATGTATTATCCTCGAATATGCCTACATCAATACCATAGGCATTTAGTTGTTGAACTTGATTCACATACCTCCTTTAGCGTATACATCTTAGAAGGAGTTATACATGTTGTAATCGAGGTCATGAACTACCACTCTTCTTATCTCACTTTTATATACCTATAACATACGTACATATATGAGAAGACTTGGATCATTGAAACCTAGAATTTCTCTTCCATAATTTGTATTGCGCGTAAGGGCTTGACTACATACTTCCCATCAAATATTACTTCCCATAACAACATACATGACATAGTGATATCTCTTCCTACCACTTATAAATTTGTACCTATTTGCATTCAGGGGTTAAACTTTACCTTTACATATCCCCACATGTTGTCTCCTAGTCTTATTCATGGGTATTCACTTTTCTTCAAATTTCTTAATACACAAGCTTACAAGACAACTAACACACTATAATCATAATTCTCACTTCCATTTCATCTTATGTATCACATCTTTAAGTCTAACTTCTATTCCTTTTCTCATCATACCTCATATACACATGAACCCATCTATCATCTAACAAGACGTCATATAACGTAAATTCTCCAACTCCTCCGTTCTTGACCAGCTAGCTTATTTCACCTATGTCTAATGTATCATTCCATACCTCCTTGAAGTGCACCCTGCCATCCCTTGTTTCAAATTGCTTCGCACCACAATAACAAAACAAGAACAAGGCGCAAGGATGGCCAGCAAGGGAAGATGATGGAATGTTGCACACTCTTTACGCAATCATGTGTATATATATAAGCCTACGGTCACTTATTAGTACCAAAAGAAGGGGCAAAACAACTCCATGCACACGTTCCTTGCACCACGGGTCAAAGTAGCAACCAGGATTTTTTTTTTTTGTTATATGTATATATATATCTATATGATCCCTTTACGGTGCAACATCTGGAAGCCTCAATCATCACAGCATGTCCAACTCCTACTACTTATGTATGTATAGTCCTTGTTTACAGCAAGACAAAGAGGAACAGTCCAACACAATCCAGCAATGAATCACTGATATACACTCCTCGGAATAGAACAACGCCTCAACGTCTTACATATATTTACGTATATGTACCTATTGCTCTGCCTCCGTGAGGAAGGATGACACGGACGAGGTTTTAATGGATCTTGCTCGCACAGCAGAACGACTCCAGCAATTCCAAGGATTACATCTATATGTATATATATATTGCTACTCGCTCCAGGGGACAAGCCACAAATGTTCACAGTACACGAAATAGTGTATATATATACATACATACATATGTATTCAGCAAAGTCCATATTAAATACACAAAATCAACAATACACACACAATACAACACATCACAGAGTACTACTCACCTCGATCTTATTTTGTCGGGATTTTACTCGAAGTGATTAACGAGTATTCCCGAACTAAAACCCTCTTCACCTAAAAAATTAGGAAAAAAATATAAATAAACTAAATACATAGTTTAGATCACTCTATCTCGTGTTTCCTAAGTATTATAACCAATTTTAAGTAAAGTACTAATTTTTACATCTATTTATTCTTTATATATAACTTTTAGAAACAAATCTCGTTTCACGAAAAGTTAATCTAGTTAAGTTGCACTCACTTCAAGGAATAGGTGAATGGTCTCGGATTATCGATCAGAGGTCGTATGTAAAAGTTATGATTTTTTTTGTTCGGTTTTTCCTTTTTGTTTTCTTCCCCGTTCCCGTTCTCGTCTTCTTCTTTTCCTTTTTGTCTGCTTCTTTTCTTACGTTAGGTTCTGTGCGTGTAAAGAGGATGGTTGTGGGTCCTGGGTCTCCTCTATATATATATATTATTTAATACTTTATTTGATTAGGGTTTTAAGAAAATCTCATTGTACTTTTACTCACGCGACTGTCTCGATAAAATTTAAGATTTTAACATTTTATTACAAATTTTTACGATTAAGCTAATTTAATTATTTCGAGTGCGAATATCCACTCAAAAATTCGATTTAACAGTCCTAAATCTATGATTTTGATCTACTCTATCGTTTACTCAAAATTTTCTTATGGTTTACCTCTAATATGCTTATTTCTATTATTATACTCTATTCGAAGAGTATTTTAATGCTTTTAATAATTTTTTTTAATTATTCCACTATTATACGAAATTAAAGTTTGCAGGTTTTACATTTGGTGCTGAGCTATGCTATTTTTAGGGTAAATTCCTTCATTTTGCCTCTCAAGCAGGCAGTTTTGCTATTTTTGATAATTTTTAGATTTCATAGAAATTTTTATAAACATCTATGTTTTAAATTTCATTTGTGGCCTTATATTTGTCTTTTGATATACTTTGTGTTTCTAAGTTTTAGGAATTTTTATTTTTGGTAAATTTTTATATTCTATTTTTTACAGCTTTGTGCTTGCTATTATTTGT
>JBBMOL010003488.1:0-15793 GCA_037954665.1 Laguncularia racemosa | reverse complement strand
GGAGCTGGTATTCTTGTGTAAACCCCTCGTGGGGGATTTTATGGATATGTGTGGGGAACTATTAATGCGAATGCTATTAACCTAGCACCATTAGCATGTGGAAATGACTACGGTTTCAAAGGCTGCTTGTGTAAGAACTGGGAGAAATGAGTTTAAATTGAAATAATTTGAAAAATCCATTCAAGAATTACCCCGTGGCTAGGTGACAAGTTTATGAAAAAAGTAGTAGATTGTTGTCGTCGTTAAAATTGTTAATTTAACTCGTATGGTTATATTAATTCATGATTTTATGAGGTGTTTTGAATGAAAATTAATCAAAATTATTCAAAAGTAGACCGTAATGGAAACGTGAGTGAAGTTATTGAAAAGATTTAGATTCAATGGCAATGATGATGATGATCAAAATGTTTATGATGATAATGCCATGGCAAAGCTAGTGTTAGTTTTGATGGACAAGGTACTAGATATTAATGGTTTGTTTGATTTAATATTTTTTATCATAAAGATTTATATTATAATGTAACTTATATTAACACTACTATTTAAATTTATATATTAGCATAATGATTTATGTTTGATTAAACCATATCTTATATTATAATTAAAATTTATATTAAATTTTTTTATTTTTTTATTTATTTCAAGTTTTTATAAACTATTGTAGGCATGTTTATAACTTTAAAAGGGATAGTTTTAGAGTTGTAAAAACTTATGTTTTTACATTTTGATCCTGCAGACTTCTGATTTTAGTTAGAATTGTAAGTTTAGTAACTTTCATTACCTTATTTTTTTCTAAAGTTTTTTATCCTAAGACTTTAACACCACCTAAAACTTCATGTCCCAAAACATGGGATGTAACAACTCTACCACTATCTATAAGCAAGTATGGATATATTGAGGCTCAACTCCTGTTAAAACCACAAATATAACAATATACCACAATTACTCTCTTGAGATGATCCATAATTTATAAATAGGAAACCTATTTATAAGCAATCGTAACATGTTTGTAGCAACAATTAATATTTATACCAATTCTAACTACCTCATTACATTAATTCTAAACCAACAAAATTAATTTAACTCAACCCAATTTTCTCAAGGAATTGCCAAAGGCCTTGTAGTGAGTGGTATAAACTTTGGTTTTTCTAGTGGATGGATTGGGTTCTATTCTCCTCTCTCACAGTTCAAAAAAAAATTCACGGAATAATCAAAAAAATAATTTTAAAGGAATGGGAAAATACTCCCTCCTTTTCCTCAAGCTAAGCTTACTCAACATTGTTTTCAATGTCTTTTTTTTTTTTTTACGGTTCTTTGTAAGAACATCATCTTTATTGAGCACTTCGAGAGTCTTTTGATGATAATAAACCACTTGTGTATGTGTTTTACTAATTAAGTTACTATGTGCAGAAATAAAATACATGTAAATACTAACATTTGATCAAAAGCAAAGAATAGAAGCATTAAAATGTTACATGAATCAAAAGCTTCGCACAAAACCATCTTAGAAGTTGTATTGATAAGAAGTTATGAACTAGATGATCTAATGATAAGAATGAGCTAAAGAAATTATGATTTTGAAAAAGAAAAGAAGATTTTCATATTATTTCAAAAGCACGAATCAAGTTTGAATAATACAAAGGAAATCAAAAGCTGAATTTTTAGAAGCCAAAGAATATTTCATAGCTAAAGTAACTTTGGAACATAGAAGCTTTAGAAGCATTTATAATTCAGAAACAAACTTGAAACAGAAGTTATTATAGGTCAAGGCTTAGCAGCAAGGATTTGATATATTTAGGTAATGTATTGGATCATTTTAGGGAACAAATGAATTAAATCAAACAAACAATCAAAGAATAATATATTTGACAATATATCAAGATTTGAGGAATTTATACAAAGAAATTCAACAAATTATTTTTAGAAGAAGAATATTGACAACTACAAAATATTTTTATTGAAGGAAAGAAGTAATCGAAGACTCAACGACTCTACATGAAGACATTATTTTGAACGTTGAGATTTGAAGACTATATAAAGGCTGAAGATTTGAAGAAATATAATAGAGCAAAGAACAAAGAGAAGGATGAGAAACAAAACGAATAAGATTCTTTACTATGTTGATGGGAAATTTGCTATCACCATATAATTGTGTAGGAGTAACACACTATATTTTCAAGTCCTCAATAACCTTTTGATAGGGAATGATTTCCTATAACAGATTTTAAAAATCTATGCATGAAATTTTGCTACAAAGAGTTATTATTTTGCAATATTTTAGACTTTTTGGAAATTTTTATATTATTTTATTAGTTTTTGGGTTATTTTATTATTTAATAATATTTTAATAGCGCTATAGGCAATTAGTCATTATTAAAAATAACAAGTAGTTTAGTTAGTATTGACAAGAATCCTATTTTTGTTGTATTACTTCTATTACCCTTAGGACTATCAAGTTTCAGTATAAATACTTTGTTATGAGACTCATTATCACTTAGTCAATATTTTAGCAGAACCTTAGAGTTTATCTCTACTCTGTTGTTTTATCAATTCATAACAAATTGTGGCAACAACTCTTTTCAATTTATTCAATTGTGCATAGTATCAATTGAATATATTGAAATTCCTGTTTAGTTTAATTGTACATAACTCAATTAAACTAATCAAAAACCTAGTTTAAATTAGTTATCAGTGTGTTATATCCAATAATTTAAATCGTTTATATCCCTTTAATTCTTGTTTTTACTCTTTCAATTCGAAAAATAACATATAAATCATAAAACCTAAAACATAAAAAATATTTTCTTTTTATCAATTGTTTGTTATATTTTGTAGCATAACTCAAATATGGATTTTGTTCCCTATCACTCTTTAGCCAAATGACTTCACATAGTCCTTGAGAAATTGCATGAAGCTTAGCTTCTACACTACTTCCCACAACAAATTGCTCTTTGCTTCTCTAAGTGATTAACATTCCCCAAACTTTAGTACAATAATCAATTATGAATTTACTATCTTCTATATCTCCTACCTAATCAACATCTACATAGGCTTCAATGCTTCTTGATTCATTTTTCTTAAACATACCAATGCTTATAATAAGAGTGAGTAGATAACCTTGTTGTATAAAGTACTCACTCGTACCCTACTTGATCGAGTAGGTTTCAGGTGGGTATTAAGGATCACAGGGTAGGTTTTTTGTATAAATTTTTCCGAACCTATTCCATAAGATAGGGCACGAATATGAGATCTTCCTACATTGTACCCACCTTAAATACTTGTTACTACAAGTATATGGAATATAAGTTCCATGATATCCTATACCTACCTATAAATGTTTTTACATAATATTAATAAATGAATAGTACATGACAATAGTATAATTTTTTAACAAAAATTGTTTTTTTAAAAAATAAAAAAAAAAAAGAGTTAAAGCCCATAAGTTAATAACCCAAAATGATTAAACTTAATGACACCTCTTTCTTTTCTTTTTTTTTTCCTTTTTTTAATGTAAGTTTTTATTCTTTTATTTTTCTTTTCCTTTATTAAGTAGTAAGTGTAGAATTTGAAATAATTAAAGTCGAATTTTTTTTTTTTTTACTTTATATTTTTGTTACAAGTTCCAAAAATTTTACATTTTAAGAATTTATAATTTACATTAGATTGTTTTTTTTAATATTACAAAAACTTGAAATTTAAAAGAAAAAATAAAATTTTAAAGTTTTATGGGTACCCAGTTACCAATGGAAAACAGTATAGGTACAAGATGATTTTGGGTACTATGGTGGGTTCTTTTCCCAAAAAAATTTTGGGAATTTAAAACCTTACTAATGGGTAGGGGTGTCCTTTTTTATCCATCCTTACCCATTCACCCTTAGCTTGCAATCTTTTTCAAAATATTTTAAAAATATGTGTTTTGCATCCAGTGCTTTTGAGGGAAAAGCTAGAAGCACAAAAAAGGGTTAAGAAAAGGGAAATTTTCAATTTCCAAACCAAACACTAATCCTCCCCTTTATCTACCATGGGCCCCATTTCATCTCTTCTTTTCCCAAATTTTTTACTCAAAGAGGAGTGGATTAGCTTTGACCTTATTATTTGTTTCTTTTATAAATTCAATTATGTTTTTTTTTTGAGGAAAATGAAAATATTATTTTTTTAGTACTTAATTTAAGGAAGTACATAATAAGGTTGATTTTTTTCCCTTACAATTCCCCTTCACAAATAATTTTATGATCAGCCTGGCATTGGGTTTTGTCCCAAAATTTTGAGAAGTTTGAGCTAAAGTGTCAGGTGGTTTTCTGTATATTTTTCCTCTAGTTCCACAAAAAAAAACATTTATTCATTTGATAATAAGGGGCAAATTAAAACTTGTTTTTGAGAAAGTAATTTTTTTCCTTTTTAACTTTCCCTTTTTGTAAATTTTTTTTTTAATTTTCCCCAAATTTTGAAAAAATTCCCTTTTTATAGGGTTTTTTTGTCATTCAAACATTTTTTCTCTTTTCGTTTTATTGGGAAACTCCTATCCAACTTTTTTTACCCTTTTAGAAACTCAACCGGCCCTTGGGATCCTTTTCAAAAATTTTATTCATCTATTCTCTATAGCCCATTTCCCTTAAAGGGTTTCCCAAAGTTTACCACTTTGTGTGACTATAACTTTAAAAAATTTTCTTTGTGAAGCTAAAAACTGAGAAGATAATTTTTTATAAGCATAATTTTTGGATATTTGGGCCATGCCTTTTCCCTTTTTGGAGTGTTTTTAACTTTTTTGATTCATCTAACTTAAACCCACATCATTGTTCCCCTCGTGTTGTAAGGTTGATTTTTTTCCTTCCTTAAAATTTTTTTTTATTTTCTCTGGGTAGCGAGGGCCCATATTTTTTATTTAGGGTTTTTGTTAAATATTAAAAATCTTTGGGTGATGAGATTTTCTCAATTTAAAGGACTTTTTGGGGAATCTATTTTTTTGGAGTAGTGTATGGAAAATGGATGTTGTTATAAATAAAAAGGGGAGAGAGTGAGATAACACTTTGTTTTCCTTAATTTAGTTTACTTTGAAAAAAGAATTGATTCTAAAAAAGGAAACAAGGGGTAAAAAAAAAATTTCCTTGAAAAAGGATAATAATAGAAAACCCTTTTTTTGACTTGGGGAATATTCTACAAACAACTTTTATGGTTATTTTCCCAACTTTTTGTTTAAGAGAGTTTTTTTTTAAATTTTGACCTAATTATTAGATTAGATAAGTTTAAAATTCGCGTTATAAAACCATAAATCTAAAATTTTTTTTGAAGTGACCCCGTTTTGTAATAAAAAACCTATTAAAAGTAACCCTAACATCAAATTAATATACACAACCCCTTAAACTACCTATATTAATTTTTACCAACTTAAAATTTATTTCAACTCAAAACTAATTTTTCAAGGAAAAATTTGGGAAAAAAAAAGTTTAAGGGAAATAAAAATTTTTCCCAACAATCACCAATTTAAAAATTTGCAAAACTTTTCTTTAAATAAAGCCACAAAATTAAAATTTTAAACCTCAAATTTAATAAAAAGGGTTTCCCCAAAACAAAAAGTAAAAAAGATTTTAATCTAAAAGGTCAATTCAGCTAACCCTAATGTCCAATATCTTATAATTTTTTGGTATCCTATGCTAGGCATCTTACACCCCACGTACTTATATACCTGATGGTATAATGGTTTATTTTAATTGCATCTTTTTCCAAAAAAAACTATCCCTAAAGGGTGAGTAATGCTAACAAGTCACGTAAATACAGGGGCCTTTAAATGCAATACAAAAACATGATACTCAGTTGTTTTAATGTGCATTAACAATTATTATTTTTAAATTTAAACCCGTTTGATATACAACTTAGGTTTTTCATGACTAGCAATACTTGGAGTAATCATGTCTAGTAAGTAAAGTAGTAGTAGTAATAAAGAAACCAAAAAAAAACCCAAAAAGCCCCTCATTGAAAAGGGGCAATGCTGGTCAGCCATTAGCATGCCGTAAATACCATAGTCTTAGTGACATCCCTACCTTTTAATTGATTTGCTTGTATCTCTCAAATGTTAGTATTGACTCACCTAGGTCAAATTCTTAACATGAAAGTAAATGCTTAAAAACCCAAAATTCTTAAAATGCTATCATTCCCCAATCGTATTGTCCCGACATAAGTGGGTTTTTAAAAGTCCTCCCTTTCACAATCTTTTAGGGGCCCTTTCCAAAGTACAAAAATAAGAAATATTTAAGGTTACTTTTATTGAATTATTAATTTAAAAACCTAACATGCCCATGGGAAACCCAAAAATAATATGTAAATTCATGGTAGATAAATCCATTATAGAATATCCCCATCAAAATTATTTTTAAAAAAACCTAGATCAAACCTAAATATATATCATAATTAATCCCATAATTTAAAATTAGGGGTTTTGGTTTAACTAATCCTATTCTAAAATAAAGTTTTATGCTTGTTGTTATTTTGATTATGGTTTTTATTTTATTTAAACTAATAAATCTTATAAGCTAATAATTTTAAAAATAATTTTCTAAAAACTAAAAATTGATCAGTCAATAAAAAAATTTTTTTTTTTTTTTTTTGTAGCTTTTTTTATTATTACTAACAAATTTATTATTTATTAATTTTAAATCAAAACTACTTTTACATACTTATTTTTTAATTAATTGATCAAATAAGGTTTTTTTTATTAAGCCAAACCAAAATTTAATTTAATGGGGGTTGAATGACCTAAAGATAAAAGGTTGGTTGATCCCTGGTTTTACCCAATTAATACCCCATCTTTTAGTTTTTGGACAATTTAGGTCAATTGACTATTATATGTGGTTAATTCCCCTAGGCCAGTTGACCCCATTAATGAACTTTTTTTTTTTTAATTTTAAATTAAATCAGTTTCCATGAAAGTTTCAATAAAATACCCTTTAGCAAATAAAACTTTTTTTTTAAATTCTATATAAAATAAACTTTCAATTTCAAAATTCTTGTTTAAATCCATCTCCATTAAATTTCATAATCTAATAAAACATATTTAATTTTAAAATTTCAAAAACAACCTTTTTGACTTTTTAATTTCATTTTATAGAAAATGAACCAAGATATGTGAGCCCTTTGATCAATTTTCCCTAATGACAAATTGCATACTTTTTTGATTTCAAATCAAGAGTAAGATCTAAAAAATATTTTTTTAAAAATAAATAATGTATAGTTTAAAAAGGGGCAAAATCAAAAATAAACAGTGGGATAAGGGATAAAAGTATTTTTTTCCAATGGGTTTAAAAGCAAAACTAACCTGGGGTTTTTGTCCTTTTTTTTTATTGGTCATTTTCTTTCAAAAAAAAAAAGAGGGAGAGAAAAAACCCCTACAAAGGACCCTAGAGAAAAAAAAAGTGGTTAAGGGACATTGAACGAAGAAAAATGATGATTTTAGTTATTAAAAGTGTATTTTAAAAAAGGAGATAAAACCACGAAATTTTTGATTGTTCTAAAAAACGAGTTAAGGAAATTTGAATGGGAAAAGTCTTTGGAATTTAGGGGTTTTAGAAAAACTAAACCCAAAGTAAGAATTTAATTCTTTTTTCAAATTTTTTAAGCTTAGGTTAGAGAAGGGGGGTTGGATGAGTTGGAGAAAGATGGGGTTCGAAAAAGTATCAAAAGAAAACCGGCCCCTCCCAAACTGGCCGTTTTTTAACTGAAAACCCCAAGAGATACAGCCATCCAACACGGTCGTTTTGCTAGAAATTAAAACCTTGAAAAAGATAAAACCCCCCAACACGGTCGGTTACTTCGTGTTAAATAAATATCACCAAGAGATAAAGAGTGTTCAGGGTTTGTGTTTCGATGTGTTGAAATCGAAAGATACACAACCTTCTATTGGTTTTGTTTCAAATTTTGGTTTAGCTAAAACTCCCGAGAGTTTCACAACCCCTTTTTAAAAGGCGTATAATAGCCGTGTTAAGTTACAAACCTTCATGGCCATGTTAAGTGAAAAAAAAATAAAATATATTATTTGATTTAAGTAAAACCCCTTTCCCCAACCTGATGATTAGTAAGGTTTTAATTAACCTAAAAAGATTAAGGGAAAATTTAAAAGGTTATTTATTTTTTTATTAGTATAGATGTGCTGATGTTATACGTATCAACTTAGTTTGTTTAAGACAGATGTGTTAAAGGTAGGTTTAGGTAGTGTTTTCCCTTTTTTGTTGTATGGTTGTTAGGTAGTTATTTAATAAATTTTTGTTGAAAATTGAAGTGTTTTATGAAATTTCTTGTGTATGTTGCTTTTGTTTGGCTCAGCCTAGGGGCTCACAAAGGCAATCCCTAGGGGGCACCTTTAAAGAGGTTTTTGTTGCATTGTCCTAGTGGAGCCCGTATCAAAAGATTAATGTTTTGGTTTAAAGGGCCCCCCGTGGTGTTCCCCCCTAGGACAAAGTTGTGTGTAGGGGTCATGAGTACCCCTTTTGGGTATGTTTATTTGATATTGGTTGGGAAGTTTAATGGGATGTGTTATGATAAATTTGCTTTTATGCTGTGCTATTAAGTGGTGTGTCATGGCTTGGGTATGTACTCACTACTAAGTTAGGGCCCCTCCCCCCGCCTTCTTATATTTTTTTTAGCTGCAAGTGTAATGCGAGTAATTTGGTATGTGAAAAAAGAGAGCTTTTTGGGAAAATTAATGGATGAGGGGGGAAGAGAACATTATTATTATGTGGGGAAGGTAATTATAAATTTTAAATTTTATTGTTAAATTGAAAATTATGAAAAAGATGGGTTTTCTTAAGATTTTATTATTTTTAAAAAAATGGATGATATTGGAGTCATTTTTTGTTTAAGTTATAGTAGTATGAAGGTTTAAAGTAAATGATTAGGTTTTGAAAAAATTATGAAGTTTTAGGCTTAACATGTCGCTGTGTAGTAGTGACATGGGCGGGCTATGATGTCCGGTTTTGAGGGTTACACTTAAATGGTATCAGGCTTAAGTTGATGAACCCCAGAAACAAGTTTTTTCAAAAGAATATAAATAAGTGGTATTAGGCTTAGGTTTATGATGCTTTTTAAACTTAGGTTTTTAAACAAAATAATCAATTTTGAGGTATTAGAGCCTAGGTTTTGATGATCTTTTGAATTTAGTTTGATAAAAAAAGGATTAGGTGTGACTCTAGAAATTTAAATTAAAGATCTAAAAGTGTGGATTCAAACAGTGAAGGGAAGTTGGAAAAAATTAGAAGACTAATAAATTCTTTGAACCATATGAAGTAAAAAAAGTGGATTAAAATTTAAAGGGGTAATATTATGTTATGTTAAACAAAAATTTATGAATTGTTTTATTGTATTTCCTTTTAATTATGTTTAGGTAATTTTATTATATATGTTTGGGCTGAGTATAATAATGTTATGTCACTAATTCCCTTTAAATTCTAACTTGGGATATTCTGTTGTTCAATTTACACAAAATACTCCAAGGGAAATATCATGTGGGGTTCATTAGTGTTGATAGGGTGGAGATGCCTAAAGGATAGGAACTTCAAAGACACTCAGCAGGGAAAACCCCCCCGGAGGTAATGTCATAGTGTAGTTTCTGGACTGTAAATTCTTAGTGGGAATTTGGTAAAAATGCAAAGAGGTTGTAGATATTAGGCCCGTAGGGAACCTTGTGCGCTAGATAATTGGTAAATTAGCTAAGGAGTTCAACCAAAAGGTTTATGATCTTTGAGGTTGAATATTGGATCACTAAGATTGAAAGGACCTTTTAAGCTTTTGGTCCCTGAAAAAGGAAAAAAGGTTGCCTATTACATGGAAGGGGTAGCTAAGATGGTGGACCCGTATGCCAAAATTTGGGAGAAGTTCCCAACCATGGCAGAGGTTTTTGGGCTCTTTCCTGAAAAGTATTTCCTAGAACATCAGGGACAAATGGAGGTGGATTTATAATTGTAGTAAGGAGTAGTTTGTGGAGGAGGCATATGAAGTGAACTTAAAAACGTTTAAACAAAATTCTTCCCAAAAGGGAAGGAGGCGATGATACCTCTTGAGTAAAAATTTTGAGGGGACTAGGCCTACCCCGCAACAAAAGTGGGGGTTTTTGTTAACCATTTTGTGAAGTAGTTTACAAAACAAAAATTGGGGAAAATGCAAAAAGGAATAGACGAAAAAATATCTTTTAGATCAAAATCAATTCTGGGGAAAAGGCCCCTTTTCACAAAATCCCCCAAAAAGGAAAAAAGGGTAGTTGTATATCAAGCCCGACTTTAGGCTTTTTTGCCTAAATCTTCAAACTAAGCCTGAAACCCCTTTGCACTACCTCCCCACCAAGGCGGATTGGGTGGAGGTGTCTTAGATGTTTGGGGGCCCCATGATCTATAGAAATTTAAATTTGTTAGAAGGGGCCCTTTATGTGGAAAAAAGGACACACCGCAAAAATGCATGAAAGGAATTCCCCCAGACCTTCCTAATCCGTAAGTAGAGAGGGTGTGGATCTTCGGTGTGGTACTATCCCCTCAGGGACTACAACCCCCACAAATTAAAACCTATAAGACCTACAACCAAAAAGGCCAATAAGCAAAAATCAGAACATTGGGCAAGACAAAAAGGGGACCAAAAGGATGTTTGCAGTAATAGCGCAACAAAAAGGGGGCTTTTGATCAAGATCCTAGTGTATTTGCTTTAAATCAATTGCTTATGTATTGTTTGACTAGGTGAAATACATTCATATATCCCTGTGTTTATGAATGTATGTGATTAAACCTGTTGTCTTTGAAAAATGCTAGATTGTTTAAATACTCCTTTTAGAGTAGAAAGGGAAATTAAATCAAAATATGTAAGTTTTGGAGTTGAAAAACATGGGAAAAAAATGCCAGCGAATTGCTTTTAGTGAGATTATAGGTTTTTCTAATTTTAGGAGTGAATGGTTATCTAATACAAGCCCTTATAGTTTCAAATTGTGGTTTGATTTGTTTTCTTATGAGGAACAAAATTTTTTTAAGTTGATCAATAGAGGCTGCAACCTTTCAAATATGAATTGGGAATAAAGGAAAAATGTCGCCTTATCAATAAGAATGCAGGTTAAGGAATTGGGGAAAAAAATTTATGTTAGTGAATGGTTGCAGACATTTTCCCCCGGGAAATTTTCCGGTTTACCCCTAAAAAGAGAGAAGGGGTTCTAATTGATCTTATACCCAAAATGGCACCCTATCTAAAGCACCCCTAGAGAAGGCCCTATAACTATTTTAAATGAAGATAACTTCAAGAGCTTTAAAATAGTGGATTTATTAGACAAGTGTCTCACCATGGGGTGTTCCAAAGTATTTGTCAGAAGAATGATGGGAGCATGGGTTGTGTTTTAAAATTATGGGAGTAAACCCAGTCACACAAAAACAAAAAATTCTCTCCTTAGGATGATGACTATTTGATCAAAATAGGAAGCTAAATTTTCTCCAAAATTTAAATTGAGATAAAGGTACCATCGTTAAAGAAAATCAGGAAAAAAGGCATACAGAAGATGCTTTTTAAAACTCGGTATAGGCATTACGAGTTTTGAGTGATGCCTTTTTTTTGACAAAAACCCAGAAACCCCTTTTTAGACCCAGAAAGAGTGCTTAAAGACTGGAGACTAGTTTGTGTGTTTTCATAGTGATATCCCCATCCCTTCCAAGAGTAGGAAAAACTGAAGCATCTCAAAGCCATATTAGAAAGACTCAAGGGGAAGAAAAAATTTATGTAATTCGTAATTGTGAATTTTGGTTGGAAAATTTTTTGGGTTCCTTCTTAGAACATGTGGTGAATAAGAATGGGTATTGTAGACCTTGAGAAAGTAAAGACAGTAAGTGACTAGCTAAGATCAAGAACTGTAACAAAAAGTAAGGAGTTTTTGGGGATTAGCTGGGTACTACAAACACTTTAAAAAAAGGATTTTCTCGGTTAGCAACTCCCCTTACTCAACTAACAAGGAAGAAGGCCAAAGTTTGCATGGAGTAATGAATGTGAAAGCAACTTCATGACACTGAAGAATAAATTGATTATGGCTCTAGTTTTGGGCCCCTACCAAAGAGCGGAAAGAATTTAAAGTATTTAGTGAGGGGTTTGAAATCAAGGTTTAGGGTGTGTACTTATGCAGAATGAGAGAGTCATCACATATGCCTCTCACTATTTTGAACGGTATGAGAAGAATTACCCCATCCATGACTTGGAATTAGTGCTGTGATCTTTGCACTAAAATTATGGAGATACTATATTTATGGGGAAAGTGTAAAATATTTACAGACTATAAAATTTTTGAAGTATCTATTTACCCAGAAAGAATTGAATAAGAGGCAAAAGAGATGCAAAGAACTGATAAAGGGATTATGATATAAAAAATTCATTATCCCCCTAGAAAGCAAATCTGGTTGCAGAAGCTTTAAGCAAGAAGAAACACAAAAATTTATTATAGTGTTATTCACATCTTAGAGGAAAATACTAGAAGACATGGATAAGTTGAAATTGAAAATGATGACACAGGAGGTAGGGAATAGGTTGGCTACACTTAGTATCTAACCTAATCTTATCAATTAGATTAAAATGTAAAAATGGAAGATCCTGAAATTCAGAAGGAAAGAACAAAATTAGAATGGGTGAAGCCATAGAATTTGTGTTAAACATAAAGGAGTAGTCAAGTTTTGGTAAACAGATTGTGTGTTCCAAATAATATAGAATTGTAATTTGAAGTTTTATTATGTGGAGGAAGAGTAATTGTAATTTAAAGTTTTATTAGTTAATTTGAAGTTATGGAGATAATTGATATCTTAAGATTTTATTGTTATTAAATAATAAGATGACTCATCTAAAAGTCATTTATTTGATTGAAGTTTTTGTAGTATGAGGAATAATGTAAAGATTAGGTTTTGAAGTATTATGGAGTTTTAGAGCCTTAGCGTATCACTTTTAGTAATGAATACGTGGGGGCTATAATACTCCCAGGTTCTGGAGTGTTACACAAACTTTTTTAAAATCTTCTTGATCCAAAGTTTACACAATTAATTAATTAGCTATCAAAATCAACAATCTTATGCCAATAACTTAATTAAAAGCAAGATTGATTCTTTTCATAGGTTCCTTCCTTTCATAATTCCTTGCACTAAACCTTAATCCATCTACTATGCCCTTTTTAAATAAGAGATTCTTATAAACAACAATCAAAGCAATTACCTTAGATTGATAGATTGCATACCAAGACTACTAGTACAAGCTAATATAAACAATTCCACCAATTGTCAAATTTTGACTTTTCTCATGAATAAACCTTTATTAGGATTTCAAATTGTCAAAAATTAACTATTAAATTGGTGTAGATTCTTACCACCCTAACACTCTACAAGATTACGCCGCCCCCAACACTAAAGAAACCTCCACTTTTGATTACTTGAAATCATGAAACAACATGCGATTAGGTCTTGATTTATTGTAAAATCAAAATTTCAATGTAAGATGTCTTACCTAATCAAACATTCCTCTTAAATCTCCAATAATCTACAAAATACTATTTTTTATTGCTTTAGAACTCCTAAAAAAATAGTAGTTAAGGTAGTATGATCATTTTCACATCAAAGACAAAAGAAAGAACACAAATCAAACAAAGGAAAACCCTTACCTCTCTCTCTTTCAGGTCACAACAATATGGGGTGTGTTATAGGGTTTTTCAATTTCATTCTCTATTTTTATCTCGGGGGTTTGCAAGCACAAAGTATCCTTAAATTTATTCCATCTATAATTAGGTAATTTAATAATACGATTATTAATTATAAATTATATGTTTATGAGAATTACTAAAAATACCCTTCTTTTTTAAATGTATAATCTAAGGTCTTTTATCCTCCCCTTAAAAAGAACTTTGGGCTCCTCGAAAGTGAACTAAATCTTGAAACAACTCTGTTACTTGTTCTTCATGGCTTTCTCTAACTCCCACTTAGCTTTTCTTTTGTTGTAATTTCTCAAATTTGGATTTTGATATATTTGATATTTCTTCTTCTTAGTATATGCTCCTTTAGATCCACAATTTTGACATGGTACACTACATTTATTAAGTTGGGTTGCATATCTAGTAGCTCCAAGGTCACTGCTTGGTATTAATCTGCACATAATTTCTTAATAATGACCATGAAACTCATCGTGATTCCCTAGCTAGGCTAGGTGGAAGGTATAATATGTAAGTTTACCTTCTCTTCAATATTTCAAATAGGCTAATATATTTTATGGTTTAATTTTCCTTTTATTTTAAATAGTAGAACCCTTTAGAAAGAGATACCTTCAAAAACACACGGTCTCCAAAGGTAGTTGTCATTTATTTGCATAATTTTTCCCAATAACTCTAGGCAGCCAACATCATTTGCTTGATCACTTGTACTTTTTGACTGCGCCTATACAAGTTCGGGGTTTGAAAGTTGTCTCTCTTCTATCATATCCCAATCATATTGCACCCTTTGATTTGGGTCGCCGGTAACTACTGCTGTAAAGAATTCTATTTTGGTAGATGTTACCCCAAATTACTCTAAAATCCAGCACACAGAATATCTCAAGAATCTATATTCTTTCAGATTGTTTATCCATTTGCAGGTAGAAAGCTATACTACAATTTATTTTGTTTCCCCCGAGCGTGTAATCTTCCAAAATTTCCCAATTTACCACATGTCTCTGTTTAAACACTATAAAAGACTGGTACACCCGTAGAGCCTCACTAGCTCTTTGTGTAGAATTACACCAACTTTTCCAACGTATAGCCCCTCTTCATGACCATGAAATGAGCTGATCATCATTGTTAAATTATAAAAAAGTAAAACAATAGATAAAACAACGAAAAATAGACCTTAACAAACGAAATATGTTCCCAATTTAGTGGGGTTCTTAGGTAGGTGAATTTTTTAAAGGACGAAGACATTGAAAAGGATCTAATTTCTATCCATAGCAAACGTCTTGCCTCCCTTTTAACTCAGACAGTCAAAGCCCTTTGGGAAAAAAACAGTTAGCAGTTTCTGAGAGAAAAAAAGTCAGCAAAGAAGGATATTTCAACATCAGAAACACGATCCTATGAAAAATCGCATATGTACTAATTGAACGGCTACCATTTTCCCGAACATCCAAAATGGATAATTTCCTATTTATTCTTCTGCCAATGCAATCACAATTTACCGCCGTCCTTACACACACAATCTCCTTTAGATTAAAATTGCCAAAAATCTGCTTTGAACATGCAAACCAATTTCGAATTGCAAAAAGCACAAATTTTCGAATGGAGGGCCTTGCAAACAACGGAGACAGACTAATTTTCACCACTACCCCCACTCATACAATTATAGTTTCCTTTTACCCCGTAAAATATATGTACTTTTTGAGGATAGATTGTTTACACTCAATTCTTATTGCATGAAAAAACTTTTTGGGCAGACAGCAACTGGCTAGTATTGGTGCACTCAGAACAATCGACTCTAAAAGACAAACTTTGCAGACTTTTTGTAAAAAAAGATTGATACCAAAATAACAAAATCATAGAAAATTTGTTCCTTGCAAATTCACACAAATTCAACCTTGGAAAATTCATTCAGCAAATAGAGGCCGTAAACATCAGTGCCATTCAATGACTTCAGCACAGAGTTCTTTGTCTTTCAGAAAGATAGGGCGCAATTATACTAAACACAAAAGTCTAAAAAAATTTTCGGTTGGTTTTCACAGTAGATCTCAGAATATAGCGAATGGGGAAAAATTCTTTTTTTCTTTAGTCTCTCCCCTTAGAACTGATCCACCCCGGGTT
>JBBMOL010003487.1:0-15796 GCA_037954665.1 Laguncularia racemosa | reverse complement strand
ATGACATTAGCTAACCACTCGAGTTTAATCAGTTTGAAAGATTAGCTAGAGTAACTTTTCAATCTTCGCTTCATTTGGATCTCGATCCAAGACGGAAATCCATTTGTTTGCTTCATATACATAACTTCTGGGTGACATTTAGCCTTTGCACCACCAAACTAGGATCGGCCTTAACTTTTCCCTCTTTGTCCATGCAAACACATCTTTATACTCCTTTTAGAACCTAAAAGGGGTAGCTTTTATCTCATGAACAACCCTTTTGCAAACGAAGTTAGTTAGGGCAATTTATTTGGTTAGTGTGTTCCAATTCTTTATCTTTTGGGCTTGAATTTTTTTTTTTACTTATAATTGATATGGAGGCAATTTAACATCTTGGAGTTGTAGGGTCTAATGAGGAAACAACCCTCCTTAAAGCCTTGTGACCATCAAAGTGGTATACTATTTCCCTATCTTCCATAACTTTCAATTTCAACTATTTTTTTTTCTTTCTACCTTCGAAAAACCCCTAGCATTTTTCCCTTTTCTACCTTTTAAATTTTCGTCCCACATGGGTAATAAAACTGCAGGGTTTGCAAAGCTTCTCCCTTCTTTTAAAAACTCATCAAAGAAGGTCAACCATAAATAAATTCCCCTTTTGAAGGGACTTTAATAATAGAGATAAAAATATCTTTCCATTTCTAACCCCCCTTTATCATTGTGTAATGTTAAGGAATTAAAATATGATCATGCAGCCCTTTTTTCCTACAAGAAATGGGAGGATACAAGTGTAACAATACTGAAAGCACAAAAATTGTGGGTGGGCCCAACCTTGAGGTCTACATTAACTTGTCTTAATTTCTTTGTAAGAAATAACTGAAGCCCTTTTGTGAGATGGGTTGTCTCAAAGCCTTTGAATTCAATTTCCCAAAAGCTTGAAAGGTAGACATTGGCATGTTTCAAAGACTTCACATATTGATCTACTGAAATATATGTGAGTGTAGAGCTATTGCAAGCTTAGCTTTCTCATTAAACCTAAGAAGGTTTAAAGAAATTTCTAAAACTTGATGTCTTCATAAACACTACAATAGAAGGAAGGCACTCATCCTCCTCCACTAAAATCTACTTTCCTTTCTCCTTGTTTATCTTGACAGATGGCTCATCATTTGTTTTTGTAATAGTAGGGTCATGAGTGATGGCATTCACCACTCCACATTGATTGTTATAAGCTAGCAAAGGATTGTTATGGATATTGTTATCTTCTTTAAATAAGCTCCTTAGTTTGTATCCTCTCATTAAATATCTTCTTTAAAGTGAAACAATCTTTAGTCGAATGACTTACAATTTTATGAAATCTATAGAACTTTGGATTATTTCTATCTTTAGGAGTAGGAAGACATTTAACACCCCGAGAGCCTAATATTTTCATCTTGTAGCCATATGTCAAGCATTGCATGTACCTTACCCATTGGGCATAGGTATCTTAAACTTTCAAACTTAGGCTTCTCCATTTAGGTTTCTTTCTTACCTTAGGATTCTCTCCTTGAATAGAATTCACGAATGGCCCTCTTTTATTGAGCCTTGTATGTTCACCACCCTTTGTCTCATAACTAAGTTATTGGTTCATTACGTATTTTCAACTAATACTACGAATGAAACCAAAGATAAATTTTCCAAGTGAACAGCATACTCAATAAATGTCCCTTATATGCAAATCTTTACTAGTCCCCTTTCATCACAAATATCCTAGATATCAAGGAAGCACTCTTTGAACCTCTCAATATAATCCATAAGGTCATCTTTCGATTTTTGATCAATTCTTCCCATGTCAGTAAGAGTTACCCTTTCTTCAATCAAGAAAAATTTTTCTAGAAACATCTTGCACATGTTCCCCTATGAGTCTACTAACCTTAGAGGAAGATTAACATACCATGTATATGCCTTCTTAGTGAGAGACTTAGAGAATTCTTTAAGCTTGAAGTCATCATCTAGTCCATAGAATTCCAGCATCTTGATAAATTTTATCAAATGCTTCTTAGCACTTCCCTTCTTGACATTAAAGAGCATAAACTTTAGACTCACATAGTCCTTTAGATATGGCTTTGTTGCGATATGCTGATGATAAGTTAGCTTCAATTCTGGAATTCGTATGGTAGATTTCACTTGTATTTCTCTTAGATATGCATTTAGATCTTCCTTTATAATAGATGAACCTCTCAGATCAAAGGCTCTAAGACCTATTTTTGTGACGAGGATAAGGTTAGGGTGATTCATCTGTTTAGCAATAGTAACATGTGAGGTATTATGCGAAGATAAAGGGCCCCAAATTTGAATTCCTACCTCCCTTACCACAACAGTCGAATATTGTGCAGGTGTAGGTTCTTGGGTTTGAGCTTGCTCTTTAGTTGCTACTTGGTCATTGATAACAAGAGAGTTAACTTGTTAAGATGCCTGAGGATCATGCTGTGATGCAATGTCTATATGATTTAGCAAGGTTGTACCTTGATGTGCATTAGCAACAGTAGTCATAGTAGGCATGAATTGAGTCATCATAGTAATAAATAGATCCATCTTCCTGTTGTTCTCGTAGATTGCCTACATGACTTAAGTAGTATCAAGTGCACCATTTGGTACATTATTTCCTTAGTTTGCATCACCAAAGGTATGTGTGATTTACTCAGTAGTTTCAACATTGGTGTCTAGCTCTTAATTGTTCCCATTAGTAGAGTTAGGTATTCTTCTCCTTGAATGTGCCATGGTATCAATCTACTTGTTCCCTAATGGAATCACCAAATAAATGTGGGTATTGTTGGTTTGAGTGCGGGGTCACATGTGTGCTGCATGCAAATGTGCTACACATGGCCTAATAAGGAAATAACATGTATAGGGATGATCAGAAGGTGACTGAGATAAGGAGGAGAATAGGTAGTCTCAAATAAGGCTCAACTCTATAGTAACAAGTGTATGCTTTGTCAGTGGATGTAGGAATATCGTATTTTTATTACTAAGGAAATTTCGGCGAAGTAACAGTGCTTTTTCCTAAGAAGTCCTTCTTTACATGAGGAAGTATGGGGTATTTATAGTATTTAGCTATAAATCTCGTTCATCAGATAGTGATGGTGATTAGTGGTTCATATCAAATGAAGCCTTATATGGGCTTTGTATGGGTCTAAGCTCATTAGAGGTCTTTAGTATGTATGTGTATGTGTGAGCCTTTTTGAGAAAAGCTAGATCGAATGGGCTGATCCAACAAAACCTACCCTAAGCCCACCCTGCCAAATCTCCTTTGATCACCCCAAAACATGGACTTTACTCTCTAAACCTTGTAACTTCAGTTCAAAGAGTTAAATTCATTAAAGTAATAGGTTGCAAGCCTATGAATTAGATTTAGCTATCTACAATTACGAAGCAATGACTTTTTTTTAGGGAAGAAAATGAGAAGAGTGTATGCTTGATGGACTTTAGATATTTGATTGTTCTCCTTAGTAGTACATGAAATTTTAACCTTTCTATTACTAAGTTTGTAATCTAGCATTTTTCATGCATATGTTCTTTTTAACAAACTTGAATCAAAACTTGTCCTATGTTTATCAAAGTATCCATGTGTTTGCATGGAAAAGATTTGAATTTTTTTATATATTTCCCTTTTCCATGTGCAAGTCATGAATTGTGACTTTATCAACATTGAACATTTCAACTTTTTCCTTTAGAAGTTCGAATTCTTCACACTAATTATTAATTTTCCTTGTATGTTACAAATTGCCAAGTTCCCAAATTAGAATTCGATCCTCAAATTCGATCCTCGAAGCCTATGATTTCTAGATATTTATTTGTTTTGCATTCAACAAATTCTTGGTTAATTGGTTCCACTCTCATCTATTGAAATTATATTAATCATTTCTTAGGTATTAGACCTTCTAATAAAAATATAATAATCCAAGTGTCTTTAGAGTTGTTGATAGGGGCATTATCTACTGACATTACTGTCATACTTAAACCTTCAAGGTTGGCTCTAAGAAGCTCCTCTCTTCTAGCTAATGCTCTCCGCAATTACCTAGTCAATAAATCTATGAAGGTTTTTGAAGTCTATCTTAGTATTCCTAAATAGCTTTTGTGGCAAAAATAGAAGAGTCTTCTACACTAGTTCTAATAGATTTCTCTTTCAACTCATTTAATTGAATTGCATTTTATCTGTGAATTGGTTTAGTAGATTATATCTTCTAATTTTTTTTTTTTGCAAGAAATCTTACAAGCGGATGGATTTTCATGCTATAATAGCAAAGCTTTAACACTAGTGACATTAGAGTTAGGTGGAAAATGTTCTACTAGTGTTGATTCCTCTTCCTTCCTAATGTGACTTCCAATAAGCATAGTGTAATGCTCTCGAGCTCTTAATGCCTTAAGGTATATATGTGGAAACTTGTAACTCCCTTAAATTTCACCTAATAGAAACTCTATCGAATAGGCTATGATAAGGAAATACATTTAAGCTATCACTTCAAATGAACTCAAGATTAGTTTAGGAATTAAAGATAACCCGATATATCATATGTTGAACTAAGTCAACTTAGTTGGAGTAAAAGTTAATAAAAGTCAACTGACTTAACTCAACTTATTAACTAAGTCTCCCATTCGATACCCTCGGGAAGACTTAGGTGGACTTGATACATTAGAATTAAGATTCAACATGGTTAAGGATAGACATAGAAAATAAGATGTTGTAGAATTATGAAATATTCCTTTTCTGTACAATTGATGGATTTAACTTAGTAAAAGCTCAACTAGAAACCATTAAATTCACCTAATATCATTAAACGCCTTATTTAAGGATTCGATTTTCACCCTAAGATTTTTCCTAGTAAACCAAATTCGATTTTGATCAAAATTCATATACTTGATCAATACATAAACCAAAGTACTTTTGGAATAATGGATTTAAAAATATAAATACGGTTACCTAAAATCCACCCAATTTTGACTAAAGTCAACTTTTAAAGGATCATTTAATGCATCGAGAAAATAAGTGTTGACTTAAATCAAATCCTTTCTAAATTTAGCCTAACTAATCCTAATCATAAAGAATTAATATCTTAGAACATAAGTAAGCCAAAATAAGCCCAAATCAATAACAAATTAAATTATAAAACTAAATAAAAAAATGGAAGCTCCTTAAACATTGCCTTAAAATCCTTTTAAGAGATTATGCTTGAAATCACCCCCCAAATCTTATTTTATCTTAAATAAAAGTTTTCTAACTCAATATTATATCTTAATGACTCAGTAACAAAGAAATACCACAAAAATTGGACAAAACTCTACTAGCTAGGACCCCTTCTCCTTCACGCCACTTCTAGTCCAACTTCTCCCCCAAGACTTTGCAAATTCAACCTTCACCTTATCACATCAAGAAAAAAATTATTCCACCTGATCTTATCCACATCCTACCCTATTTTATCTTGTCTAACCTAAGAAAAATCCATAAAATAATTTAGAACTATGCATAGGAAAATCAGGTTCCAAGTTAATGCTTTAAACATGTGAATTTTTTCAATTTAGCCAAGGTTTACTTACCTTAACCTATCTTATCCTAAAATTATTAAATCTTAGCCAAAATTTTCCCTATTATACCACAAATATACCTTAATTACCCATAAAAATATCATGGAAAAATTCAAACAGATGAGCCCGCAAAAATAAATTAGAAACCTCTTCTTTATACTAAACACCTTATTTAACCTTGTTTTACCCTATGTTTAAGGCCAGCTTAACCAATCTTAACCTAAACAAATTTAACCAAAAAATTTTCACGACCAAGCTAAGTGAATTATCTAGAAGCAAACAAAAAATCAGCTCAATAAACCTCCTAAAAGTTACTCAAGTCGCCACACCTCTTGACTAGGTCAAGACCCATGTGATTTTGCCACCTCAACCCTATCTTATCACATGTAATCACTACTCTAACCTATTCTATGAGACCTTAGGAAAATCACACTCCTAAAACCCACCTAATCTTTTCTCCTTAGGTGTGCCAAATCAAGACCCAATTTAATTTACAAAACAATAAAATATAACTAGTTTAAAAAGGGGAGTAAAAAGCAAATTTACCCTTACTAGCTACCCCACAAATCCCATGACAATTGCAACCAATTTTACTCCAAGAAATTTCCACCAAACACACCTCACAATCCCCCAAAAGATCAGAAAGTTTCACTAAAAAATAATCCCACTTACATCCCTAAAGACAAGCTTATTTTTTGACTACAAATCCTTTGATTTAAGGTAAGCAATTTCCTAGAAGATAGGGTTATTTCTAGATTTCCATGAGAACCTAGCTTAGTTCCATGTTTTAGGATCTCTATCTTAAGAGTTTACATAAAGAAAAAAAAGGTAATCGTAATCTACCCAGACCTTTTTTTTTCATAGCTTATCCATTATACACACACTAATAACCCTCATATGTCATAGTTATAAATTATAACTATCATACCACATCAAACTAACTTTATCTATGTAAAATTATTCTATTTCCTTCTCATTTAGAATACTTTTTGTTCGATTTAATTTAAACTCCTAATAAATACGAAAGTGTCAAGGAAAGATGTTAAATCCTTATCTTCAAAAGCATGAGGTCTTATGACCATTTGTAACCATCTATGATCTATTGAACATCTATGGACATATTCTTGGCATATTTTGACATATTACAGACATATATTCATGGACATACTTTTTAAATATGCCTTGGACACATATTTTCCTTATTATGGCAGGATAGGACTTTACCTGAACAACAACCTAAGCCAAGACCTTGACGACAGGCCTATTTCCTAAACAAAGGACTTAATACCAAATGACACTAAAATATTCTAATAACATATGGGGTTAGTAATGGGACACTAGAATAATTTATTTTAAAAGTAGTTGATTCTTATATGTATACATATTTATCCATGTTTATAGTTTTTTTAGAAGTTTACCAAGTTCTACCCAAGGATTACTATGATCTTTGAAAAAAAAATGGCAAGGTAAGTACTAACGATGATTGCCTCTTGATTTGTGCTTGTAATTTTAATAGCACCTAAAGTTGAGTTTTAATTAACGTATGTATGTGTTTAATTTGGTTGTTTGCTTGATTGATAAAGCCTAAAGGAAAAGAAAGTAAAGTTATTTATATTAATAGCTATTCTTGTAGTTGATGGAGTGTCTACAAATTACTTGGTCACTTCTTAACATAAGTTAAGCTTATCAAAAAACTTATTTGAAATGGATCATGCATAATATCTTCTTGCATATTCTTGAATCTTTCATCACAATTACATAGATAATGAAAGGATGTTTTGAAGGAATTTCCTATTCTAACAATACAAACATGACTAGAAGATCGTCATGTCTTAGTGTGAGTCTATGTTCATTATACTATTTTGGGTGCATGCATCTGGAGGTTTGCATACAAGGAAAACTTTATTTTCTTTTAGTTTTGTCCCGAGTCCTTACTTAAAAGATCATTCTTCTAGCATAACTATTGATGTACAGAGTGTAGCTCTGATTTGTGTAGCTAAGGATGCATTTAAGTGTATTGAAATTGATACGCTTGAACTCTAATGGAATTTGAAAATGATCCTCAACCCAAGGTCGAAGGAGGGATATATTGGTTGGAAATATCCTTTGACCTCATGTAGTTTCCGATTGACTACATGTGATGTTTGGCATATGATTTGTTCATGCATTCCTGCATTAAAGTGAAAACTTGCATGCTTTTGCATGAAAGGTGGTTTTTGAGATGAGATCTCACTAAGCTTTATAGCTTACACCCCCACAATTTACACTTTTTACAGGCACCATTCTGGTTTTACCCTGGTAAAACCTAGCTAGTGGTGAGAATGTTCATGATATGAGCAGATGGGCGAATGAGGAAGAAGATACTAGAATAGATCTTTTTTACTTTCAAATAGGCTTTTTTGGATGATTGTAACTGTCGAGTCTAATTTTTGAATTCCCATTCCTAATCTGATCTAGACTAGACCCTATGCTCATCTAATGTAGATCCTCGACTTGAGTTAGGAATTTCGTTTGATTTTTGGAGTCGCCACCCAACTGTTGTTGGGAAATATTGAATTAAGACTAAAGGAGCGGATTAGTCTTAATTTGGACCACTAGTCATCGTTATTTCCCCTTCTTGTTTTTGTGAAAAGAGGAAAAGGGAAAACCAGAGTTTATAAGTCCGGAGGCTAACCTATTAAAAACTTATGGTTACCACCTAATCTCCTAAAATTGTTCTTATTTAGAAATGTGTTTCATCGTGTTTCTGTTACTTTTTATTATGTTTTTTAATTATTATAAGAAAAGGATTTTTCATTTATTTTATGGGTTGACCCGGATGGGTGCCTACGCACCTGCTACTCAGGATCAAACAAGCCATAGTTCGCTTTTCTAAAAACTTTAAGTTTGTTTGTGAATTTTAATTTTGAAATTTCTTTTGCTTTATGTGTTTATCATTTTTGGGATTTTTCTAAAAAAATTCTAAGCCTAAGCTTTAATCTGATTTTTGAAAATGATTTTTAGGAAAAACATCAGTTTTGGATTTATTTGGAGAAAAGGATTTTTCTAAGTGCTAAAACTCATTTTTTATGATTCTTTTATAATTTTTATGATTTTCTATAAATTTTTATGATTTTTACGATTTTTTATGATTTTTGTGATTTTTGTGAAAATTTTTATCTTAAGTTAATATCTATCCTATTTTGAAATCTAAAATTTTATTGTTATTTTTCATTATTTTTCTACATTTTATTATTTATTATTATTTTTTTTTATCTATCTATTTATTATTTTTTTTCTTATTTATTATTTTTCTACATTATTAAATTCTAGAAAATTTTAATTTCTACATTTTCCTATTTATTACAAATAAATAAATAAATAAATAACTAAATAACAAATAATAAATTAATTAATTAATTCGGAATAAATAAATAAACAAAAATTAATTAAATAAAATAATAAAAATCCGGAAAATCCGACTTACTTGGATCCGGGTCGGTACACGGGTCGGGTCGAATCGGGTCGAGTCGGATCGATCGGACACGGCGACGGGGAAAGCTCGTTCACGGCGTTCCGGTGGCCTTTTGCAGCGGGTGAGGTGTCGAATCCTAGCTTCTCGAGGTTGCTGAATCCAATGGTGGTGGTGGTTTGCTCCCAGATCGCCTCCTGGTGGTGGTTCAACTCCGGTTGGTGCTTCGCGGTTATGGGTCTCCTCCGATGCTCTCCGATTTGCACTCTTTCCTCACTTTCTCTCAATTCTGATTCGTGTTTTTGCTTCCTCCCCTCCTCCTCTATTTATAGGCACTTGAAACCGAGTTGGATAAGCTCAGATTTCCTCCAATTGAAGCTGATCGGATTTTCGGTTAGAAAAACCAACTCTGATTTGTGTCAATCCCTCGATTTGTTGCGATTTGATTCTAATTAGATAATGTTTATCTTATTTATGTTGAAGATCTGTTCGATTTGTGCAAAAAATCGAATCGAAACGGTCGAAATACGAATTTTTCCTTCCACCGGTGATCTCGGGCTCGAGGTAGGAGACGATCACGCGCCCGGCGCGTGCACTTCTTCCAGCCAATCAAATGCTGCCACGTGTCCTGGCTAAATGGAAAATTCACAAAACGCGGAAACTGCTTCCCCCCGTTTCGAACCTGCGACCTTGCACCCACACTGCGCTCCTTAGCCCATGGTCCGGACCGGCTGAGCTAGCCCACTTTCCTGATTTTTCTAATTTCGCAAATTGCATATATGCAATGCGATTTTTTCTATTTTTTTGTATTTTTTGAAAATTCCAAAATTTGTAAAAATTGTTTATTATTTATTATTGCTATTTCTGAAATCATTTTTCAAAATTGATGTGTTTTCCTATTTATTCTTATTTTTTTGAATATTTTTACTATTTATACTAAATTAGAGGAAAATTGGGAAAAATTAAAAATTGATTATTTTTTAGTATTATTGACTCCTAGGGTAAAAATGGGGTGTTTACAGCTGCCCCTCTTTTGTGGTAAGATTTGAAAAACTTAACTACAAAGATAAACAAAAGACACCATTTTTGGCCTCTTGAATTAGGTTTTTGTAGGAAAATGCTCCAAGAGCTAATAATCCTACGATTGAAGATGTTCCTAACAATTCAAGGTAATGTTCCTTCCCAAAAAGTGCTTTATGGGCTGACTAATTGGCGATGGGACATGTCTCCATCATTGTGTAGGAATGTATGAGAAATGATGATAGGAAGCGTCTTATCAGACTTGCAACCTTGGAAAGAAAATTTACTCAGGAAGTGCCCTTATGAGCTGGCTACCTGTCAACAGAAGCGTCTTGTTAGACTTGCAACTGTTTGGGAGAACATTTCCGAAAAAGTGCCCCGAGAGCTGACTAATCGGGAGAGTTTAGGAAAGTGCCCCTCATGGGCTGACTAACCTTTGAATTGAATGCATCAAAAAGTGCCCCCTATGGGCTGACCATGAGGACAAAGATTTTTTTTAGGAAAGTGCCCCCTATGGGCTGACTAACCTTGATGGGATTGTCTCAAAAAGTGCTCCTTATGGGCTAACCATGAGAACAGATTTTTAGGATAGTGCCCCCTATGGGCTGACCATGAGAACAAAGTTTTTTTAGGAAAGTGCTCCCTATGGGCTGACTAACCTGGAATTGAATTTGCCTCAAAAAGTGCCCCTATGGGCTGACCATGAGGACAAAGTTTTAGAAAAGTGCCCCCTATGGGATGACTAACCTAGGATTGAATTGTCTCAAAAAGTGCCCCCTATGGGCTGACCATGAGAACAAAGTTTAGGAAAGTGCACCCTATGGGCTGACTAACCTAGGATTGAATTGTCTCAAAAAGTGCCCCCTATGGGCTGACCATGAGAACAAAGTTTAGGAAAGTGCCCCCTATGGGCTAACCTGGAGTTGAATTTGCCTCAAAAAGTGCCCCCTATGGGCTGACCATGGAGGACAAAGTTTTAGGAAAGTGCCCCCTATGGGCTGACTAACCTAGGATTGAATTGTCTCAAAAAGTGCCCCCTATGGGCTGACCATGAGAACAAAGTTTAGGAAAGTGCCCCCTATGGGCTGGCTAACTTCGGATTGAATTGTCTCAAAAAGTGCCCCTTATGGGCTGACCATGAGAACAAAGTTTAGGAAAGTGCCCCCTATGGGCTGACTAACCTGGGATTGAATTGTCTCAAAAAGTGCCCCCTATGGGCTGACCATGAGAACAAAGTTTAGGAAAGTGCCCCCTATGGGCTGACCATGAGAACAAAGTTTAGGAAAGTGCCCCTATGGGCTGACTAACCTGGGATTGAATTGTCTCAAAAAGTGCCCCCTATGGGTTGACCATGAGAACAAAGTTTAGGAAAGTGCCCCCTATGGGCTAACTAACCTGGAGTTGAATTTGCCTCAAAAATTGCCCCCTATGGGCTGACCATGAGGACAAAGTTTTTAGGAAAGTGCCCCTTTTTGGGCTGACCACCCTATTAAAGGGCATGTTCAGACAAGTGCCCCACTACGGGCTGACTCATCTTGTACTTTTGAATATGCTTTCTACGGCCCGACCTAAATGATGTGATGCCTTTCATGACAGTTATTATTTTTTTAATGTGCTTGCCAGTTTTATCGTGGATAGCAACCAAACAACCGAACCTTCGGGCTAGTTTGCTTCTGCTTCATTTCTTCTTATCTTGACACAGGGTCGACAATTTTGATGTGCTCCCTTTCTTTATACGCAACGCTCTTTTGACGGTAATGTTATCCTAATAACGCGCTCAGTTTTAATGCTAAAAAATAGATAGGATTATATCACAAACCATATTAAGATTCATTATCATTTTAGTGTTTTATCTTTCATTGGTGAAATGGTGGGTAATGTGTTTAAGAATATTTGTTATGGTGCGAATTGATTTGGATTATTGACCATTCAGGGATATTAACTTTGCTTGTAAAAAATAAAAACTCGACTCAACGAAATTTATATCGAACATTGGCTTTCATAAACATTGGCAAAATTTCAATTCCCTTGCCTAAGGATAGTATATCTTTACAGCATCTGTATTAATGGGGTCTCTCAATTCTGGACCATCCATTTGAGTCAGTATCAAAGCACCTCATGACAGAACCTTTTTCACCACATAAGGGCCTTCGATAGTTTGGGGTAAATTTCCCTCTGGAGTCTTGCGCGTTCGGGAAAACCTTCCTTAACACCAGATCCCCCTCTTTAAAGTACCGAGGTCTCATCTTCTTGTTAAATGCTCGGCCATTCTTTGTTGGTAAACACTGTCCATGACATAATGCAGTTTAGTCTTCTTTCATCAATCAGATTTAGCTGGTCAAGCCTCTTTTTTTACCCAGTTTGATTCGTTAACTGAGTTTCTGCCAGGATTTTTGAATGATGGTATCTCAACTTCAACTGGTAGCACTGTTCTGTACCATATACCAATGAGAAAGGGCTAGCCCCTTGTGGATGTTCTTTTTGAAGTCCTATAAGCCATGAGAGCAAACGGAAAAAATTTTCGTGCCAATCTTTTAATTTTGTTGTCATTTTCCCCGATGATCTTTTTGATATTTTTGTTAGCTGCTTCAATTTGCCCCGTTCATTTGGGGGTCGGTAGGGAGTTAAAATTTCGGTGGTTTATGGGGAATTTTTGGACATAAACCTGTCTTTCGATTTTTTTGTTGAGTTTGGGTTCCGTTGTGGGTTGTTGATGGACTAAGGAACTCCATATCGGGCTATTATGCCCTTTTTTTTAAGAAGCAGATTATTACCCCTTTTGTGACATTGGTGTATGTTTGAAGCTTCTCCCCATTTAGTGAAGTAATCAATCGCTACCTTTTAAATCTAGGGCCCGTTGGTTTGCTTTTTGGAGTGTTTTGGGCCTATTATGTGGTTTCCCCCAACATGGAGAATGGCCATGGTGCTGATAACAAGTGTAGCTCGTTGGGCGGAGCATTTACCCGGTTTGCATGGGACTTGCCCGGGGGATGACAGTGCTTGACAAAATTTTATGCAATCTGATTCCATGGTAAACCCAATAATATCCAAAACCTCATGTTTTTTCGGGCCAACATAGAGCCATTCATCTGGATCATAGATGCTAGTGGGGGTTAGTGCATCTGGGGAACTAATTTGAGTTTCGGGATGTATGTAAAAGTGATTCCCTTTGAATTCCTCAATTAGCTCTGTAAGTGTTGATGTTTATGGTACCAGTTTGGGGTCTTTTAGTTTGTTTTCCCCCTTTTGTCTGTAGTATGAGAGCGATGAATCCCCCGTATACCTCTAATTAAATGGTTTCCCCCTTTGGGCAGGCCATTTTGAGGCCAATTTATACATGCTTCATATTCTGCGATTTATTGGTATAAGGAAATGTAAGTTCGTCCGGGCGGGGAATCCCCCGTGCCGTTGGGGGTTTTTAAATACTCCCCAAACCCCCCACAACCGAAAAAATTTGGGCGGCTCCATCAGAAAAAAATTTTCCCAAATTTTAAAGTTTACTCTACCCCAAAGTCTTCTACGGGCATTTTTTCCCACTGTCAATAAAATTCTCACCCGGGAAAATTTGGGCCTGTATTTTTTGGGGGAATCCGTCTCGCCCAGGGTGTTCGGGCCAACTGGTGGGCTAAGGCTTCCCCTTTCATGAGTTCTGATTTACGTATGTGATGTGGGAAACTCGGATAGGAGCTTTTGGGCCCACTTAGAGTTTCTCCCTATCAAGCCTGGTTTCTCTCCCTTTGTATTTAAAAGGGTCATGTCTTGTCAGCAGTTAAATATGGTGGGAAAAGGGGTTTTATACTCCCTTAACCGGTGCAAAACCCTAAATTAACACACAACACGTTTTCTCCACCTCCGAGTACCTTGTTCCCCGTTTTGTGAACTTTTTGCTTAGATTGGGATATGGAACGCTCTTTCCCTCATCATCTTTCTGCCCCAGCACACAAACCCATGGATTAAGGGGGGGATAGTGAGGTATTTAAAAATAAAAGGGTTTCCTTGTTTCGGGGCTATCAAGACCGGAGGTTTTATAAGGTAGTCTTTGATTGTCCTGAATGCCTCCCCTTTGCATTCGTTTTTTCCCATTCTATTGCGGCGTTCTTTTTTCAACAGAAGGGAAAAGTGGTCGGCATTTGTCGGTGAGGGTGTGAGATAAATCGAGCTATGTAAAATTTTAAATTTTCCCCGTAAGCTTCTTACTTCTTTAACGGAGCGTGGGGGAAAGGGGTTCTAATATGGACTTTACCTTGTCAGGGTCGATTTTTAAAGCCTTCCTAGTTTGACAAACCCCAACAAAATTTTCCCCCTTGTGACCCCAAAAGTACATTTTTTCTGGGTTTAATTAAGCTGGAACTTTCTCAATCGTTTGAACAATTTTATCAGGGGTCCCATATGGCTTTCTCCTTTTTGGAAATTTTGGGTATCTTTTCGTCGACATATACTTCAACCTCACGAAGATTTATATCGTGAAGTTGGGGACCATGGCTCTCTGTTTCATTGCCCCCAAAGTTTTTTAAAAAGAAGGGCATGACTTTGTAACAGAAAGTTCCCTAAGTTTTGATGAAAATTGTTTTTGTTTTTTCTTCCTCAGCCCTTTTTTATTTGGGTTATATCCCCAGAAAACCCTCCATGAATGAGAAGAGAGGGTTTCCCCCCAAATGTTGTCTACTAGAACGTCAATATGAGGTAGGGGGAAGTTATTTCCCTTTTGGGGTTTGGGTTGGTTTTTAAATCCCCAAAAGTCTATGCTACGCGTACTTTTCCATTCTTTTTCATGAGGGGACTATATTTGCTATCCAATTGGGTAGTCGGATACTTCAATGAAACCCCACTTTTTGCAGTTTTTTTGCTTTTTTGATTTTCAGTTTTTTTTGTCAGGGCCCAAATCTTCTCAGTTTTTTTTTTTTTAGGTTTGACATCTTCCCTTGTAGGAAGCCTGGGGAACTACTATTGACTGGTCTAGCCCCGGGATGTCCCATACGACCAGGCAAAAAACATCTGCTATTCCGTTTTAAAAGCTCGGTTATCTATGTTTTTGCTCGGCATCAAATTGGTCCCCATTTTGAGGTTCTTAGGGTTTTCCATGTTCCCAGATTTTCGTCTCCACAGGGGTCGTCGATTGAGATTCCGCTTTTTTCATGTTTTTGCCAATTTTTTTTGTATTATTTCCCTGGTCTAAAAAATTGCCTTCAACAACTGACCCCCAGTGTTGGAAAAGATATCAAAAGTTTTTACCCTTTTTACTTGCAGAAATATTTCCCCAAAGTTCGATTGGTAGGAGGGTCTGAGTAAAAAAAGAAATCAAAATATAAAGTAAGGAAAAAAAACCCAAAATGCAATGGAAAAATTTGATAAATAGTCTCAATAAAAATTTTTTTAATAATCCCTTTTTCTACTCTTTAGCTAACCTAGCGCTATGATAGGAAACAAAACCCCTTGTTTAGAGCCCGGGTGCTGGTTAGGGTGGGGGAGTTGATTTCCCTTTTTCTGTCGTCCTCCCTCATTTATCCAGAGCTCTTAACTAACCTTTGCCTTTCGGAAAAAATTGTTAGAGAGGTAGGATGCACATCCGGGGTTTTCGAACAACTTCCCCTTCATTTGCCTCTGACACCTTTTGCTAGTGCTTCTTCCCGGGCCGGGAGGAATGTACCCCAGTCCCAAAAGTCCCGTCCCGCCCCTCTTTTAAAATGATGGCCCTCCTTTCTAGTCCCAAAGTTTTCCTTTATTGAAAATCTGCAACCCCAGGTCTTTGAAACCCTTCTTCCCCCAAAATAAGGTTTTGGCATTTTCTTT
>JBBMOL010003486.1:0-15798 GCA_037954665.1 Laguncularia racemosa | reverse complement strand
ATAAATAATTTCTAAAATTGTAAATGGTAAATAATTAACTATTATGTATTGCAATTAATAATAGAGAAGAGTGAAAAAAAAGGAAAAAGTTTATTTTTAATTCTTAATATTTATTTATTTTTCCATTTAAGTCATCAACATTTTTTCTTTTTATTTGAAATTTCAAAGCTTTTAAACTCTTATAGAAAAATCACTTCCATCAATTTTATTAAGTTTTTTGTTTATTCATAAACATGTGTCAACTTCAAAATTGTCCATAATAATTAAATTAACAACATAATAATATCAAATTTATCTATTTATATAATATATTAAAAATAATATTAAATATATTTAACAATATAATATGATACAAAATAATAAAAATACAAAAAATGATTAAAAGTAAAAAAAAAAATGGTTGGAAAAAATTGTGCGCACCTTAGCCACATTAGTAAATTAAGCCCAAGGCCATTCAAAAGTTAATAAATATCCAAGATAGAAAAAAAAAATTAACATATTTAATATAAATCTTATTTTGTAAGATTTTAAAAATATTAAAAACTGAAATAGAAGGAAAAAAAAAGTTGAGAACTTGGATAGTAAAGTAGCTAAATGTCTAGAGTTTTTTTTTTTCCAAGTGATTAAATAGGAAATAAAGAATTCGAATCTGGTCTATCCAATTTGAAGACTAACGTTTATTTCACTAGGCTACAAATGCCTTGGTGCTAAATGTTTAGAGTTAAAAATGTACTTATTTCTCCCAAAAAAGGATATTGCATCATATATACACATGTGTGCATGAATTTTTTACTTTTTTCTTTAGAAAAAGAATGTGACAATTGGATCCTATAGCGATTATTTAGCACTGGTTGGGTCGTGAAGAAATCATGGTTTGGAAAATTTAATATTCATAAAATCTAAAGTCATATAATTATTAAAGTTAGAACCTTTATAGTTCAACAATATGAACATTAGTTTTCCAAGTTAGTTCCTTATCCCAATTCCCAATAGTTAAAATATATATACTAGTTGGGAAAAAATGAAAGAAAGAAAGAAACGAAAGGCACTAGAGTGGATGAAGGTCCACATTCATTTAAAAATTGAATCAATTCCTTTGTATTTTAAGTAATTAAGATAAATAATCTATATTTATACTAAAATTCAATCCAATCATTTATTATGCGAGTAATTGAAATTCGATTTACATTTTGTCATTACATTAGTCCCTCTGTTACTATTTCTAAAAATGTAGGGGACATAAATTTAGGAGACTTTCTTGGTGCGACAACAAAATAATGAAAAGAAAAAGATAAAAAAGGTTTGATCAGCGTGCATTATTTGAAGTTCCCCCACAAGATTCTATTATTTGTCTTTTTTTTTTGGGTGCAGAGGGGAAGATAAGTGGAGGAGTGAATCCACTTGGGGTCAAATTCTACAACAACCTCATCGACGGGCTGCTAGCCAATGGTATGCCTTTAAATTTTACGTAGCCCCCTCAACATACACATGCAGCTGCACCCCTGACTAATTGTTTTCCTCCAAAACCACAAGATTTTGTGCCCCTAACTAATGTTTTGGGTTGGATTTTGAAACATATGTGGGTTTTAAAATTCCAATTGTGACGCTTTTCCATTGGGGATTTTCCCCACAACACTTAAAGACGAATACGGTGGTTTCCGAAGCCCCAAAAATTGTGTAAGTCCCAAATAAGTTTCATAACAAACATGGTTGGCAAAGATGGGGGAAAGGCATTTGATTTAGGGTAAACTTTTGGCAGTCCTAAACTTTTAAAACATAAGATATGGATTAAACATGTTAAAGCTTTAAAAGGGTGTAATTAAATTCCAAATGTAAATAACTTCAAAAAATGTAGTTTTAAACCGTAAACTTTAGTTAATATCTCAAAACTATCACTATTTATAATTTTTTTTTAGTGATTTTTGGGTTTTGAAAAAAGGTTATGTAGTTTTTAAACATTTTTTTAAAAAGTTATAGCGATATGAAATTCACTTTTGGATCTGCATTTTTAAGGGGTGTATTTGCAAATTTTTATTCCTAGAATTTATTTTGGTGACCCTTTTTATTTTTCAAATTTTTTTGTTTGTAATGTCATTCAATATAATATATAAAATGAAATCAAACCCATTTAATTTTTACACATAAAAAAGAAACTCCTTTAAAAAATACAAATAGCAAAGTAAAATATTGTAAAAGACAACAAATATTTTAGTAAAGTGTTTAAAATATAAAAATACAAATCCTATATACAAGTTTCGTTTTCTTTTTTGTACTTCCCCTCTTAATAAAAATTTTTGTCAAAATTAGGTGTTTGAGGGTGCCCCTAATCTATTGCACATTTGTGATGATACTATGAAGTGAATGTAGGGAAAGGGCTATGTTAATATGTTGACTTTTGCTTCAAAACATATGGTGATCGGGTGAAGTACTGGGTCACTTTGAACGAGCCAACACATTTAGTGTGAATGGGTTTTAATAGTGGATCTTTTGGCGCCCCATCGATGTCTTCTTATGCAGGAATTGCCCAGTGGAAACTCTGCCATTGAGCCTTATATTGTCGCCCCCACTTGTTTTATCTCACGCAGTGGCGTCAATTTATATAAGAAGAAATATCAGGTTTATTACATTAAATTCCCAAAGATGTATATCTCAATCGAAGTTGTTGACTGGGTCGTATGACTTTCTTGGAATAAATTATTACACCACCAATTATGCAGAATATGCTGCCTCCGATTTCCCTTAATAAAACCTACATGACGGATCTACATGCTACTCTCTCCAGTAGTTTCAACTTCAATTATTAATTTTTGTTAATCTAAGTTATTAATTATATGACCCATTATTAAACTCAATTCTTCGTATTAATTATTTATTTTATTAATAAGATAACTAAACTTATTTGTTTATTTATTTTTTGTCAATGCTTATTACTACAGCCTCCAAAAATGGAATTCCCATTGGCACCCCGGTAAGATTTTATATGCTATTTGATTGACATTGACATCTAAGTGTATATACATGTTTATAGGGCAGAAACTAATGACTACTAATATTTATTATTTAATGATCCAATTGCAGACTGCGCTAGATTGGCTATTCATCTACCCAGAGGAATCCCAGATCTTATGCTATATGTCAAAGAAAAATACAAAAACCCTCCCGTTTACATTACAGAAAATGGTAAATAATATTAATCGATAACTTTCTCATTGATTTTGTTTTTGGGATAGCTCTAAATCTTGTTGAAGGTGCGTTTGCTTCTTGAAAAACCTTGTTTGGGCTTTGCTTTTTTATATTTATTGTAGTAATTTTGAGAGGTTATAGAATATTGATGACTTAGTAAGTGATAGTGAAAAATAATAATAGTTAATCAGCTATTAGCGGGTCATTTGCTAGTAAATGCTAATGAAAACAAGAAAAATAGTTTATTATTTTAAATGTAAAAATCTCCTAATGGTTAATTAACATCATCATTCATCGGTCATAGCCTTCCACCATTAACAATGACTGTAACATTTTAATATGATTACGGTAATATTCGACAATTTTAATTTCTTTGACCATATAGGAATTGCCGATAACGCCACGATCCCAATTGTAGTCGCCCGCAAGGACGGCACAAGGATTAGATACTTCCACGGTCATCTATGGTATCTTCAAGAGTCGATCAAGTAAGTGATGTGATATGCAGTATTAGCCTTCTCTTATTAATAACTTCATGTGGAAATTAGACACTCCGGACGATGGATGTTTAATGAATGTTGGATGATGTGTATTGCAGGAAGGGGGTAAACGTAAAGGCGTACTACGCGTGGTCATTCTTCGACGATTTTGACTGGGACGCCGGATACACCGTCCGCTTCGGCATCGTGTACGTTGACTTCAAGAATGAGTTAAAAAGATACCTCAAGTACTCAGCTTATTGGTGGAAGATGTTTCTCTTGAACTATTAGATGATTAATTTAATTATCATCGTATCACATATGGCTTGTGTGTCGTGTACATGTACTGTTGATCTAAATTTGGGCGATGTGCCGTGTTTGACTGCACCCCCCCCCCCCCACCAAAAGATGATCCGATAAATAATTAAGAGAAATATATTTTATTTACTATTTTTTATTTAAATTCTTAACCTTTTCAAAATCTTAAAAATAAGTTACTTTTATTAAATCTATTAAATTTCTATTAATTTATGATACGTATTAACTTTAAATTAAATTATAATAATAAATTAATAAAAATGATATTATTAAATATATTTAATTAAAATAGTAAAATATATAAAAGAATAATTAAAATTTAGAAAGGGGTTGAAAAATTTATACATATCCTAACTGATGCGAACCCTAGGTATACTAAACCTAGAACCCGTCAATCGTGATTTGAAATTGGATTCCCAAGTATCGTCTTGAACAAGTGATGAACGGAACTAGACCCCAACCACACCTGCTGATTGAAACCTAAGTTATCAAGATGACTTCCCCGAGCGTTTAGATCGAAGAAATCGAAAAGAGTTCTTTCGCAAAGAACAAAAGAGAGAGAGCTCTCAAAATGTGTATTCGACAACTATCCGTCCATTGGTCTGACAAAAAAGAGTATTTATATGGCCCCGTAAAATACCTAAAAAAGGGGGAAAAAATCTAAGCGTACACGTGGAAATAAATAATAATATTCGCGTCTGAACGTGTGACGAGTGCAGTACACGGCCGTGTCTTAACCCGTGTAAGCTTCTGTGAAAGTTCTGCAAGCCGTGTCCCCAGCCGTGCCCGGAACCGTGTCAGAGTCTGTGATAGACCTTCAGGCCGTGTCTCAAGCCGTGCCCGGAACCGTGTTAGCCTCTGTCCTCCATTCAAGGCCGATTCTCTCGGGATCCTCTTTGGAAGCTTGGATTATGTGAATAAATGTCGATTCTCCCTTGGTAAAGCTCGGTTCCTTCTCTTGCAGCTCCATCACTAATCCTTGCAAAGCTTCTCTCATCCGCTTAGCTCTAGCTCTTGTCATTGGACCTCCAATACCATGTAAGGGTCATTGGATTTTGACTCTTGAACTCTTGATGTTAGTTGATCCCCATCATTCCCTCCTTCCTCGAAAAGATTCGTCCTCGAATCACCTGCATCATATAGGTAAGGTCAGAAACATTAAAAGTTGCGCTTACATTACCATAGTGACTTGGTAAGTCAATCTTGTAAGCGTTATCATTGATGCGTTCCAACACTTGGAATGGCCCATCTCCCTAGGGTGCAACTTAGATTTTCGCTGTTCGGCAAATCGCTCCTTTCTCAGATGCACCCACACCCAATCTCCTGGATGAAAGACAACCTTCACACGACCCTTATTGGCCTAGCGAGATAATGCTCATTCTTCTTCTCAATGTTAGCCCGCACCTGAGCATTGCAATTCCCGCACAAATTCTGCCTTTTTCTTTCCATCAAGATCAAACAAATTCATTAACAAGGCAAAGGCAAAAATATCTAGTAGAGTCAAAGGATTAAAAAACCCTTTACACAATCTCAAATGGAGAGAAAGATGTAGTGGAATGCACAGTCTATTATTTGCAAATTCTACAGGGGTAGACATTTCTCTCATTGTTTCAATTTTTGATGAATCACTGCACGCAACAAGGTTGAAGAGTCCAAATGACTACTTCGGTCTGACCATCAGTTTGAGGGTGTGAAACGTAGAGAACAGCAGCTTAGTGCCTAGCCTATTCCACAGAGTATGCCAAAAATGGCTCAAGAATTTCACATCCCTATCACTCACAATAGAATTAGGAAACCATGCAATCTCACAATCTCTCTAAAGAAAATCAGAAATTATGTTGTGCATCATTGATTTGAACAGGCAATGAAATGAGCCATCTTGCAAAACCCTATCAACAACAACAAATATGCTATCTTTTCCACTTTGAGACCGTGGTAACCCTAACACAAAATCCATAGAAATGTCAGTCCGGGTTGATTTAGGCATGGGTAATGGAATGTATTCTCCATGGGGTATTACTTTGGTTTTTAGCATGTCTACTGTAATGCACTTGTCACACACAGTTTGCACATCATGCTTCATTTTTTGCCAATAAAAGTGTTCATGAAAAATTATCCAAAGTCTTTTTAACACCAAAGTGTCCCATTAAACCACCCCCATGTGTTTCCCTCACAAGCAATTCACGCACAGAACTTTTAGGCACACACAACCTATCTTTTTTAAAAACAAGTACCCATCATGCCTATAAAAGTCAGCATATTCCAGACTCAGCAAAAGCAACCCAAATTTGACCAAAATCAGCATCAGTCTCATACAATTCCTTAATGAGTTCAAATCCAACCCCCCCATCTAGTATGCAAAGAAGTCAAAAGTGAATACCTTCGAAAAAAGTGCATCAGCCACCACATTCTCTTTTCCTTGCTTGTATTTAATCACATACGGAAATGTCTCAATGAACTCCGCCACTTTGCATGTCTCTTGTTAAAACTTCCCTTGAGTTTTCGAAACTTCAAACTCTCATGATCGGAATGAATGATGAACTCCTTAGGCCATAGGTTTAATGTTGAAAAGTTTGCAAGGTCCTCACCAGAGCATATAACTCCTTGTCTTTAGACGGGGTAATTTAATGCAGCGCCACTGAGTTTTTCGCAAAAATAAGCGACGGTTTAGATTCCTGCATCAAAACACCACCAATACCTTTCCCAGAAGCATCGCATTCAATTTCAAAAACCTTCTCAAAATTAGGTAGAATAAGTAATGGTGCATTAGTCAACTTACCTTTCAAAACTTTAAAAAAGCCTCCTCATGCACTTTAGTCCACCTAAACTCAGCATTCTTCTTAACAAGATCATTTAAAGGAGAAAGCTTATAGAACTAAATCCCTAACAAACCTCCTTTTAAAAACTTGCTAACCCTTTGAAAGCTCCTGCCCTCACTTGCGTTCCTAGGTGTTGGCCACTCCCTGATCGCCTTCACCTTTTTTCATCCATAGCATTCCCATCTGCACCTACAACAAAATCCAAGAAAAAACCACAGATTCCATAAAAAAGGGTTTGCACTCTTCAAGTTGGCATACAACTTGTTTTCTCGCAAAACGTAAACACATTTTGTAAATGCTGAATATGTTCATTTAAAGTCGTGCTGTAAACTAAGATATCATCAAAGTAGACAACAACAAACTTTCCAATGAAAACGCGAAAACATGATTCATCAACCTTATAAATGTGCTAGGCGCATTTGTTAATCCAAAAGGCATTACCATCCACTCATAAAAAACCATGTTTAGTTTTAAAAGCCGTTTTTACTCATCTCCTTCTTTCATGCGAATTTGGTAATAAACCTTTCTTTAAATCATTTTGGAAAACAAACAGGCCCCATGAAAACTCATCAAGCATATCTTTCAAGTCCAGGGTATGATGTCTATACTTAATGTGATCTTGTTGATTGTCGACAGTCAACACACATCCGCTATGTTCCATCCTTTTTGGGGAAACCCAGGATGACAGGAACTGAGCATGGACTGGGGCTTTCTCTCACAAACCCCTTCTCTACTAGATCATCAACCTGCCTTTGGGATCTCCTTATTTTCCTCTGGTTTGGGCCCAATAAGCTGGCGATTAGGAATGGAAACACCGGGATAAAGTCAATCTGGTGCTCAATGCCTCTTAGTGGAGGCAATCCCCTTGGGACTTCCTCAGGAAACAAGTCCCCATATTCCTGCAAAGAGACACAACCACCCCTTGGGCAAAGAAGAGTTAAGGTTGTGGTAGTAAAATATAAATCCTTGTACATGAGTACAAGTAGTTGTTTCCTAGCCACTATTGCAACCTTTAACCCCCACTTTTTCTTGCAATCACTCTCTCCTGCAATTTTCTCTCCACTCAGTGTGTTAAGCTTTTCACTTTTCTTGGCTCACATGTGTTTGCCTCTCACTTTTTCTTTCTTTTTCACTTTTTCTTGTCCACCAAGTGTTTCTCTCTAAACTCTTTTGCTAGCCTCACTTGACCCTCACAAGCCTCCATGGTTTCTGGGGAGTTAGAACCACATTTCTCTTGTTTAAAACAAAAGAGTAATGGTTCTTGTCCCCATCATACATTACCCTCCGATCGAACTGCCCCGGTCGCCCCAACAATATGTGACTAGCCTGCATGGGAACTACATCACACATCACCTCATCATGATAACTCCCAATAGAAAATGAAATAAGAGCCTGCCTGGTCACCTTCACTTCCCCACACTCATTCAACCACTGTAACCGGTATGGTTTCTGAGCTTCGAAGTCTTCAACCTCAACTTATCAACCATAAGGTACTAGCAACATTAGTACAACTACCACTATCAATAATCAAGCTGAAATACCTTCTTCTGTACATGACCCCGGGTGTAAAAAACATGCTCACGCTGAACCCTTCACCATCATCCTTAGGCTGAGTACTAAGGACTCGCCTAGTAACTAGCAATTCCCCACTAAAGGGTCTCTCAACATCCACATCACTACAATCTTCCAATGGTGGCATGTCTCATCACTGGAACTAATACTCTCCATATCTCCATTATCCCGAATGATCATGGCCTTTGATTTGGACATTGAGATGCAATATGTCCAAACCCCTGACACCTGAAACATTTGACATCACGAGTTTTTAGTGAATGGTTTAGTGTCAGATTTACCCCTTTAGAGGAAGTAACTTTGGGCTCATGCCTTTACATCCTCTTTTGTTTTTGAGTTTGCAGTGTTCTTCTTCCAATTTGACTTCCATGAAGAGTTAGAAGTCGCCCAAGATTTAGAATTTTCCCCTTTTTAATTCAAATGCTTCTCTACCTTGATCGCCTTATGCAACAATTCCTCAATATCCACATAAAGTTGTAAGTCTATACATCAGCGATCTCCCGATTCAACCCATTGATGAATCTAGCCATTGTAGCCTCATCTTCCCCATCTACTTTAGCTCTAATCTTAGTTATCTCCATCTCCTTATAATAATCCTCTACACTCTTGGACCTTGTGTCAACCCTGTAATTTCCTATGCAAATCCCTATAATAATGACTAGGGATAAATCTCTTCCGCATAATTGTTTTTCATCTCATTCCAAGTGCTAACAGGGCCCTCTCACCATACCTTCTCCTATTACGCACCAGCTGATCCCACCATACATGGCATAATAAAAAATTCAATTTCAGCTAACTTTATCTTCTTTCCTCATGTAATTATGGCAAAAAATACATGGTCCACTTTTCTCTCCCACTCCAAATACAGCTCTAGATCATTCTTCCCTTGAAAGGAAGGTATCTTCTCTTAATACTACCCAAATTACCATCTCGCCGTTGGGGATCTCTTCTCTCCCTCATGAAACATATTCCCCTGAATCAGTATCCTCCTTCTCTTCTATACCACTCCCCCTCTTGAATGCCCATTGGTTCTTCTCCCACAACATTACTACCGACAGTTCCTACTCTGCTCCTCTTATCCAACCTTCATGGACTTGCTCCATTTCAGCACTCAGCATTTTTCTCATCTCACGAATAATGCCTCAAACATCAATTTTTATCTACGCCTCCCCTTTTCTCCATTAGTAGGACTTTGATCAGACATATTGCTGCAACAAAAGGGTTAGAAATAAAACAAAAAAAAAAAATATAAACCTCACAATTCACTCCCTCACCTGTTTACACTCACAGATATAGATTCACTCGTGTTTCGTTCAATAAATGATGATCCTCACAACTCGCTCTTATAGGCTCTTTGATCAGAACTCAACCAAAATTTCTTTAAAATAAACCACTAAGGCAACTCAACTTTTAAACAAACGGTTCCAATTCAACAGCCAATTAAGAGAAACACGGACAAGGACTCCAATAGGGACACAATGAATACAATTCGATGAACGGAAAATATAATACTAGATTACTGAAATGTTCTTCTTTTTTTTTTTTTTTTTTTGAACCCAATCTAATTTGTCTGCGACTTGCAGTGGCCGCAGTGGAAAAGGGAACGAATTTGCCTTGCTCAGGGAATCGACGACTTTAATGGCCGTAGAATTCCCCCCCGATAACGGACGAGAAACAACAACGAACAATAGCAATTCCTTAATGAATTTGTAAGACAGGAGAATTTAGGATTCTTTGCGTCGACTAATGGAAATTCTTGCGGAGAAATCCAATTGACGAATTTCCAGACAGATCCCAACAAAATAACAATAATCGAACGACTTGAATTCCTACACAAATAAAACAAAATTTTGTTTTGTTTTTTTTTTTTAAAGAAGACAACGATAATTAATCGAAAAGGATAGAATTACTTGAATCAAGAAGCGAGGATCTGATCCAAATGATGAGAACCCTAGGTATACTAAACCTAAAACCCGTCAATCGTGATTTGAAATCGGATTCCCAAAATATTTGTCTTGAATAAGTGATGAACGGAACTAGACCCCAACCACACTGCTGATTGAAACCTAAGTTATCAAAATGACTTCCCCCAGCGTTTAGATCGAAGAATCGAAAAGAGTTTCTTTCGCAAAGAACAAAAGAGAGAGAGCTCTCAAATGTGTATTCAACAACTATCCGTCCCTTGGTCTGACAAAAAAAGAGTATTTATATGGCCCCTAAAATACCTAAAAAAGGGGGAAAAAATCTAAGCGTACACGTGGAAATAAATAATTTATTCGCGTTCTGAAGGTGAGAGTGCAGTAACGGCCGTGGTCCAAGCCGTTTTCTTTACCCGTGTAAGCTTATGAAGTTGCAAGGCCGTGTCCCCAGCCGTGCCCGAAACCGTGTCAGAGTCTGTGACAGACCCTTTAGGCCGTGTCTCAAGCCGTGCCCGGAACCGGTGTCAGCCTTGTCCTCCATTCAAGGCCGGTTCTCTCGGGATCCTCTTTGGAAGCTTGGATTATGTGAATAAATGTCGATTCTCCCTTGGTAAAGTCGGTTCCTTCTCTTGCAGCTCCATCACTATCTTTGCAAAGCTTCTCTTTATTTCCCCCTTAGCTCTAGCTCTTGTCATTGGACTCCAATACAATGTAACGGGTCATTGGATTTTGACTCTTTAACTCTTGATGTTAGCTGATCCCCATCACTAACCATCATTAGTAAAATACTCCAAGGGTAATTAAAAGCCAATATATAATTTAAAAAAAATAAAAAATTTTTAAAAATTTAACAAAATCTTATTTAAATTCCTCTTTTGTCAAAGGGAAGATTTTTAGTTTTGTTTCCTCTTTGTCTTTATATAGTACTAGTTGCTTATACTAGACATGGGCTAGTTTGAATCGGCTTGGAATTGACCCTTTGATTTTTTTTTGTTTATAATACTGCTGAATTTGTTTATAATACTGGCAACCATTTTACAGTCATATTATTTATAACCCCCTGTAGAAAAGGGTCAAATTGGGAATTGAGCAACACTGACAATATATTCATTGCATTCATAAAGGAAAAAAATGAATACTAGCTTGGTACACTTGCACAAAATGTTTAAAATACAGTCATGAAAACTCTTAAAATATTTAATATTCTATTGCATACATCCCCAAATTTCGGGGTGCAGTGGAATGTCTAGGATATTTCATGGTAACAAAAGAAAAATAATGCATCTTTATAGGTAACTATACTTTGTAAAAGTTTTAGGTGGAATTTTTACTTATGCCTAACATTCCTTCCTAAAGTTTTTAGGTCACATTTCATTTTCAAAACAAAAAACTTCGCCATGCCCTATTTACGGAAGGGTGGTGAATTAAAAAATATACTAGTTGTCTTATTGTGGACATTTTAAAATCTAAACAGTTCATTACCATCTTTAATGCAAAGATTCAAAATGTAGCAGGCACATTAATGTGGAAAAATGTCCCACCTAATGTAGGTTGACATAAAGTTTGAAATTCATCAATGGATGTTATGTTGGCGGCCATGTTATACTTTGTTAAGTATTTTGTAAGTGGGGAAACTTGTTCCCTATTGGGCCGGGAATAACAAATTGGGCCCCTTTTCCCTTTGAGACCCCGTTGATTGAAAATTTTTTTACTATGATTTATTTATGCTGAACTCCATGGGGTTTGCTTTGCTCGCATGAATCGACTAGTTGAACTTGGTAGGTTGACGGCCAGTTCAGGCAGCCTTCAAACCATCAGCCCAATGGTTCCTACTTGTGGGCCAATTTCGTTATAGGGCCTATTTAAGGGCTCGAGTCAACTGGGCAATTCACAGGCCAAAATCAACCCTCTGCTATGTCTAGCTTATACTATGTCCCATTGGTACTTGTCTTGGCATCTCCCTAATATTTTCATATATTACGTATCTTGCGGGATAGGCATGAATAAGTAAAAGTTGGATTTGCTTAATTTTTATAATTGTTTACTGTATTTATTTTTTTAAAGTAGTAAGCCATATATCAATAATTTTATTCATTCTTATTTATTACTAAAACCTCCACGTGATATAATATCACACTTAATAATTTCTTTTGCCTAATAAATCATTTTTCCTAGACATGACACAATCGCATTCTGCATGCATCCAGCTTGCTACTGAGTGCAAATTAAACTATTCTTAAATAATTGGAAAATTTTTACCTTATACAAATCTTGAAAGGATGAATCCAAATAATAAATAATTATACGAGCCTAATATATTGTACAAAAGCAACACAAAAGAGAATTTATTGGAAACTCTTATGATGAAAACTTCTAACTCTGATTCACCGAATCAATTTGAATATTCTTAATTACTTTTTCATCAATCATTTTTGTCGATCCATTTAGTTGATTTTTTTTTTTTGTATAATATGTTCTATTGTACATTATTCTTGCAAAATTTTGTTGCTAAATGCGGTTAATTGTTAAAGTAAAATGTCCACATATTCGATGTGACTTCTCGGAAATATAATGCAGTGATCTCTACTATAAACATAAATGAACATAGTTTTCAATTTTTGAAGATTTTTTATTTTCTTTTCCGTCTACCTCCTTTTAAAAAATAGAAAGGATATTAAGAATTAGGATGGTACATTTAGTTGAGCTGTTGCCAAACAATCTAATAATCTTGTATACTAATGATTTCCCCCGTTTCTTTTTTTTTTTTTTTGTGTGTTGAAATCCTCCATCTTCTTTTATTTTTAGGCGTTGCTAGTGGGGTGAGCAAGCAACCTTATTTTATAGAGTATCCAACTCATGCTTTGCTTGATGGGTAGATTCTAGTTAGATATTGAAAGTCATAGGGTAAGTTCTAAATATAGTTTTTTTTAAAAAAATATATTTTCATATGATAAAATATGGATATAAGATTTTCTTATCTTGTATCTATTCTAAAACTTATATTCTAAGGTATATGGAGTACAGATTTCGAAATATCTTGTACTCACCTTATAAAAAATTATTAAATAATATTAATAAATAAATAATGAATAATAAAATTATATTGTTTAGCTAATAAATATTTTAGTAAAAAATAGGAACCTAAGCTTGTAAATTAATAACCTAGATGGCTAAAATAATGCTACTCCTTTTCTTTATGTTTTTTTTTTATTTTTTTCTTATTTTTTTCCTCTCCAACTTTATATCTTCCATTCTTTATTTGTGTTTTATTCTATTTGCTAAGTAGTAAAATTACATAATCTTGAAATAATGAAGAGATAAAAAATTACTTTTTTAATTTTATAGGTTTCACTATAAGTTCTATAAATTTTATATATAAAAAATTTAATATCATATATAAATTATTTCTTTCAATATCTCATAAATTTAAATTTATAGATTATATCAAGTATATTATACCTTGTTAGTTTTACAAGTCATAAGATATATAATGGTTCTAATGTATTATAAAACAAATTTCAATTTTAAATAAAATAAAGGTATTGATAAAACCTTATATGTATCAATACTATATTCGCTTACTATAGTTTTACGTATAATCCTCTTGCTATACCTTATGCGAAGAGAGATTTGCCATGCTTTTATGTCTTATCTATTCTTGCTCCCGAAACGCTTCACTTATTTCAATCGAGTTCTCTGTAGTCGTATTTTTTACTATAATATCCATCGGTATCTCAAACTGTCAATATTATTTTTCATAGTGTTCTATTATTGTAATGCATCCCGTTTTAATTATATTCCTGTGATCGGATTAGAATTTGGGGAAAAACTTTCGAAACAGTTATATTATTTATTGCCACCACAGAGATTGTTTATGCCTAGGAAAAAGTATATATTTAGTTTTCAATATTTGATATTATATATATATTATTTTATTTTTAGACCTTTGTTTTTTATTTAAGTTCTCATAGTTTGCAAAAATGTTTAGAAGAATCATCCATTACACAACTATTAGTTTTTTCATTAAACTTGGACATGTGTCAATTTTTGAATTGTTCATGCAATTTTATTAAATAAATAAATATAATAAAATGAAAAAAATAAAGTAATAAAAAATTAAGGAAAATAGGGAAAAATAATAAAAATTTGAAAAAAAATGCAAAAAATATATGTGCAAAAATATAAAATTTATTATTTTGATTATATATATATATAATTAGCTTATTATAATAAAAAAGAGAAAATTCAATAAAAACAAAAAAAATAAATCAAACTTGCAAAAAAAGAAAAAGTTTTGGGTACCACAAGGTAAGGGTAGTCGGAACAGTGACTAATGTGTAGTGGATTGTGACCCACTTGAAGAAACCATCCAATAATCTATGGTCATGAAAATCACGTTTTTATATTTTATTACTCATGTGATAAAGTTTGCTCAATAAGCAAGATCTGATAATAGAATAGTGGGAATGAATCGATGAAGGAAATGCGATACCACGGATTCTGATCTGATCAGTAGATCGTTTTTCTTGAACAGTAAACTTATGGTTAGAAAGCGTGACCTATTATTATACGGGAAATGTTGATGATTTCCTAGAGGTACTCATACTCTCCTTAAAATACCATTTTAAGAAAATTTTACTACCTTTTTATCTACTTATTTTTATATAATGTGCATAATTGGTGCACGAAAGTTATGATTTTTTTTTTTTAAATACTTTACAAGTATTTGATTAAACTCGTTAAGAAAATCTTATCATTTATGAATGGTGGTTGTAGGGGGCTAGCAAAGTGGCACCTTTTTTGTCAACCTAGGGACAACATTGTATGATCATAAATAATTTTGTATAAATGAAACTTAATTATATTAACAAATAGGTTAAAATTGTTTATAAACATATTCGAGTTTGAGTCCAACATGTAAATTTTTTAAACCCATTTAGTTAATAGGTCCTACAAATATGTTTGGTATTTCCATATTTATAGTTTAATCTTATACTCTAATACCTATTTACTATAATCTTTTCTCTAGTGTCTAACTCCTAACATCACCTCTCTCTTTCTTTCTCACCATCGACAATTTTTCACTTCACCATCATCCTTCTAGTTATCATCATTCTCTCTTTAATATTGTTCATGTCCACTTTGACTTCAATTACAGTAAGAATCACACTTTTAAAATTTGCCTTCGATACTCTAATTTCTAACATTTTAAAACAAAAGAAATTTCATGTTTTGATTCTATATTTAGACACTTTTACAACACATATTAGCTTATTTAAGATCTCGATATTAGTGAAAACTAAATATTGCTATTAAAAAATCAAATTAGATTCATAAGCGGTTTTGTTAAAGTTAATTGCAACATGTTATACATCTACCCTACTAGAAATTTTTGGAGAAATTGCAAATCACCCCCCCTAAACTTTGACTTAGATTTAGACAATACCCTTAAACTTTTAAATAATGCAAATAATCCTCATAAATTGATAAATTGCAACATAAAAAGGG
>JBBMOL010003485.1:0-15798 GCA_037954665.1 Laguncularia racemosa | reverse complement strand
GATTTTTTGGGTGGGATATTTTGAGTAGGGGATTTTTAGTAGTGATGGATTTTATATGTGTTGTAGTGGATATATCCTAGAGTGGAGGGGGGAGAGCAACCGCCCCCTGGGGTATTTAAATACTAGGATTTTTTGTGGCGATTTTACAAATAACTTACTGGGGGTAAGAGTCTCCTCATTTGACATTTTAAATTTTGAGGACAAATCGTTTTGGGGCCCCAAGGAGATGATAGGAATCAAAATCAAGAAGCCCTATCACAAAGGCAAGAGCTAAAGGGTTACAAAATTTAATAATGAGGGTCCCTTTGAAAAAATTGACCCCAGAAATATTTTTTTAACAATTCTTTCTTTTACTTATTTGTTTACACATTCCAACAACATACTTGTTAAGTTTTATAGGGCGTAGACAAATTCACTAAAACTTAACTTGGGGTTATTCATGAACCAACATAAACCAAAAAAAGAACCAGTCCAACAAATTACTTAATTGAATGAAAACTGGCCACTTAAGAACCTTGTACTTGTAATTTTTGTTTTGAAACAGTCATTTCTTTTGATTTTAATTTTTTTCTTGGAACCGACTCCAAAGTGGCTTTTTGAAATTTTTATGGGTTTTTTTTCCCAATGGAGAAAGTAAAATACTTGCTAACTGGGATTTGAGGGGACTTTTTGACATTTTGAAAAAAAAAAAATAAAACACTTTGCCGTGAAGAATCCTTCTAGTAAACTCTTTTTTATCAATTTCTTGGGGGGGGTTTGGGTTTTTTTGATATTAGCTTAAGAATTTGTGGAAATAAAAATTTTTTAAGTTGTTCTATTTTATTGTTTTCATATGTTGAGTGATTTTATTTGTTCTTTTTTTTTTCATATTTCACGCCAATTTAAGGATTCCTTTTCCCCTAAGGGTTTAACACCATTTTAGTTGGAAATTTGGGTCATTGTTTTTTCAATTTTTTTATTTCGAAAATACAATTGATTGTCATTAAAATTTTTGAATATCATTTGAATTTAGGGTTTAAGTGCTTATTGGTGTCATCATTTTTTGGAATTAGTTTGGTGTTTTGCAATCAAATTGTAGGCACACAGGAACCACCTTTTTAAACTGCATGTGTTTTGAACCCTCAGTAAACCTTTAATCAAATAATCACAAACACTTAGTAATATATAAATGGCATACATAGGAAAACATCACAGTAACTCATTTTATTCTATTCCTATACTAAATGGCACCTTGCCCTCGTGTAAATGCATCTACCTCGATTGCTAACCAATGCAAATTTTTAAAGGTTTGGATATGGGGGTAGTGGCTAGTTGTAAATTCTATAATGTAGCGGTATGACATTAGAAACTACCACCATCAAGAAAAGAACACTGGTTACCTCAAATTCGACAAGGTGTATGGAACAAGTTCTCCCTTTATATATCCCTAACATCTAGAGATAAGGTCATAACCTTGCATAACACATTAATAGGTAAGTATTTTTCACCCTTTTTGTCCTCATATGTCTCAATGTTCTGATCATCATAATATTCCTATAAGGTTAGGGCTAAATCTGTAGGCTCAAAGCTTCTTCCTCTTATCTTCTTTATTACCCTCCATAACAATCATCACCTTTTTATTGGGACACTATGTAGCCATATGTCCAAATCCCATGCATTTGAAACATTTAATCTAGCATATCTTCCTACTGGTTGACTCCGGTACTGTCTGCCTAAAATCAAATCCAACTACCTCTTTACCTTTCCTAGAAACATTTTTCTCTTTATTAAGTGCTAGGGATAATTCTGTCGAAAGCCTTGACATGTTCACCTACTCTCTTTTGTCTACCCTCTGACCACTACTCCCATAGGTCTAGCAATAGTACCATACCTGTTACTAGTGGCTTGGAATGGATTGGATCACCTCTACCTCTTCACTTTTAAGGCTAACTATTATAGCCTCATCAAGTGTACTATACCTTTGCATCTCAATAACACAAGTAATCTCATATTTTAACCCAGACACAAATCGTGCTAGGGTTTGCTCAGGAGGCTTGACTAATCTACAATCTAATCATCAACGTCTTAAACTCCTATATGTAGTCATCCATTGTTTTGCACTCCTTGTCTCAGTGTTTGGAGATGCATAAAAAATTCTTGCTTGTAATGTTCAGGTATGAACCTTTTCCTCAAAACCCGTTTCATATCCCTCTACTCCAAGCATATATTCAGCCTCTCCATCCCTTCGTCTGCTAATTACCAGATTCTTCCACCACAAGGTGGCATATCCTATGAATTCCACACCTGTAAGACAAATCCTAGTGTTATCATCAATTTCTTTAACACTTAAAAAGACTCTCAACTTTGTCTTCCTAATCTAAGTAATCATCTACTAAACCTCTACCATCAAATGATGGCATCTGCAGTTTCACGTACTCCAATCCCTATGGTGGCTTGAAATTCCCTATTTGGGTATAGATTAACCCCAAAATTATCATCTCTTTCCTCCCTAAGAGCATGATAATCTCCTTCTACTCTTCTTCCTATATTACCTCTAACTACTCCCTCCCTTTGAATGTTCTGAGGAGCTACCCTTGGTAGTGGAAACCTGAGGATTTGCTACTGGTGGTTGTGGCATCATCATCCTATCTATCCTTGTTGGTAATGTAGTAACAATGGTGGTAAGGTCCTAAAGCTGCTCCTCCGAAGTTCTTCCACCTACAGTTCAATGACCATGACCGCCACCAACATGGCTATTAGCCTCATTACCGATTCCCCCATTCACACTATCATTCGACATAGTTGTTGACTTGATTAATTGAATTATGAAGGCAATTTAAAGTAATGTAGTACACCTCACAATCACCGTTCCATGGCAATAATAACAATCACTACTCCACGTCCTCAATCAATTTAAGACATAAAACATACTTCAATCAAACTTCACACACCCATGGTTCACTTGTAATCACAGCAACCATAAGTAGAAACAACAATGAACACTTCTCCAAATGGTAACTTAATGATTCGAACTAAGTAAAATGATAGGAATCAAAATTTGATAAGACTTATCATTAGGGCAAAGAGCCAAAGGAATCCAAATCTTGGCAATGAGGCCCCATTTTGAGCAAATCGACTCTGGAATTATTTGTTTACTAATCTCTTTTCCATTACTCATGTATTGTTTATTCCAATAGTCACACTTATTAGGCTTTACTTGGCAAGCTTTAACTTGGCGATGGAACAAACTCACTAAGACTCAACTTGTGGATTATCTATGGACCAATATGAAACCGGCAATGAGCTGAGCTAACGAATCCTATTGAAGAACTAACATGTTGAAGACTATTTTCACTTGTAATTTATTTATTTGAATAATTTATGTTGTAAGTTTTCAGGACACTTTTATTTGGTTGTAATAAGTGCTTTTAGGACCGGCCACCCTAAAGTAGCATAGTTGTAATTTTGTGGACTTTTTAACCCTAAAGGGAGCAAGTAAAAATACTTGCTTAAGTAGGGTTTTGGGGGAGCTTTTGAAATTTGCAGCAAATACACTTTTCTTGTGAGGGTTAAGTTTCATCCTAAATCCATTAGTTCTTACCAATTTTAATCCAAAAATTTGAATTGTGGCGAGTTACAACAAAAGAGAATTGTGAGTAATATCAATTCCCTTTTTGTTGTGTTTCCTTTTCATCACTAGTGAGTCTTTTCTTAGGGTGATTAGGATGGTTCTTGATTTGAATTTGATTTCATTTGTAACCTCTTTGAAATGATATAAGATTGATTTGGTTTTTAGCACTTGTTGTTACCATTTTATTTTGCTTATATTGTGTGGCGTTTGGATTGGTTTTGACTGTGAGGAGGATCACGACTTTGTTTTTATTGTTGATGATTTAGAAATCTCTTGGAATTTAAGTTGATTTAGTGATTCAATTGAGGATTATCAACTTTGTGGTTTTATCTCCTTGAATTTTAGCATTCGGATCATCTTACAACAATTAGGGTTCAAGCAATTTTTGTGCCCCTTTTGAACCGATTTTAAAAATAGTTTACTTGAGAGTTGTTAATTAGTTCAATTACATTTGCTTAAACTCCCTTTTTGGGCCCCCATCATCATTTGGTTTTCGAGCTAATCACATTTAGATATTCAATTTTTGATCCCCCATCCTTTTTTTTGTTTTTAATGGGTTTTTAGGAGTAAAAAAAGGGTTCTCATTTTTGGGAAATTGTTAGTTTGATTGACTTGTATGATTGTCCTTAAAATTTTTGGTTTTCCCATTTTGCTTAAACTTGGTTTTTTAGCATATCATTTTTTGGTTATCAAGCTTTGATACGCTCAAAAAGGTATTTAAATTGGGGGGTTTAAATTGCAGAAAGGGTGAAATGGTCGAATAAAGGTAATAGAGTAGTGAAAATTTAAGGTTGTCGACCCCCTCGAGGAAACCCAGTTACCCTTTTTAAACATTCTAGGGTTTCACCCAAATTTTTCCCAAAGGGAAAAAGACTTAGAAATTCATGGGTTTTAAAGGGACATGATTATGATTCAAGGAGATTCGTGCAAAAGAAATCATATTCAAGGGTTTTTGGATCAAATACTTGAATTGCATATAAGAAAAAAAAAGTTAAAAAAACACCAATTCAACAATAAAAATAATACCTTAATTGCAAGGAATCTACAAAGGATGATAATCTCCCACCAAGTTTCATAAAGTTTTCCCCAAGATTTGATCTCCACAATTCCCCCTTTTAAAACTGGGGTTTAAAACTACTTAAGAATAAGAAAAATTGACAAAAGTTTTTTTTAAAAATCGACCTAAGACCTATATAATGAAAGGGGGGAGGAAAAAGAAGATGAAAATTTAAAAACAAAAACCGGTCAAAGGGCCCGGGCTAAAGGGCCCGGGCCAAAAGGGCCGGGGTAGCCTTCATTTAACCCGGGGCCAAAAAAGGCCGGGGCTTTCTTTTTTTTTCCTTTCCCAAATCCTTCAATCTTTTCATGCTTCAATTTGTATGAAAAATCTCTCCAAATTGTTTAAAGCTTTGAACTCAAAAGTCCCCCAACCCATCTGAAATTTTAAAAATAAACTTTGATTAAGTCCCATTTACTTGTGATTTCCCTAAAATCAATAATGAATACATTTTAAATTGCTTAATGAATTATGGTAAAAAAATTGCCTTTATAAACCCCCCCGCACTTAAATTTTTTGTTGTCCTCAAGAAAAATTTAAAACCCAAAAAAAAAGAAACCCATCCTAGAAAGTACAACATTTTTTTTTTATCATACAAATTTGAACTTCTGTCATCTCTACTTCTGATCACTATTTTGTGAGGGCCCACCACTAAAACCCAAAAAAGGGGGGGGGAATTTGTGATTAGAGTCCCTATACTAAAAATTAAAAACTAATCAAAGAAAAAAAATTTTAATCCAAAGCGTTTAACCTAAGAATTCTTATTCTAAAAGTAGTATTAAAGCCCTAAAGGAAAAACCCCCATTTAAACTTCACTGGAAATTTAAAAAGCATATGATCCTTACATGACTTTTTTTAAAACGGGTTTCAACATAAAATGAAAGCATATGGTATAAATTTTTTCCCTTTTCCCAGATTTTTTCCCTTTTTTTTGTAAGTTTCCTTTTAACTTATTGTTTAGCATTCACTAAAACCTTTTTTTTTTTTTCTTTACTAAAAATAAGTTCGTGTATTTTAACTTTTGCCCTTTTCCCCCCTTATTTGCCCATAGTGAGATCACTGATTCGGTACATCCCAAGCTCATCCCCCCAAAAGGGAAAAAGGGTTTTTAAAAGGGGCCCCATCGAACTCTCCCTTCACTCTGCATTCAAGTTTAATTCTCTTAATTCAATTACCTGGCATTGGAGTAATGCAACTTATTTTATTTGAATGCTATCAGAATTAAGACTTTTTATAAAGGGATCACCCAAGTGAGGAGTTTGCCTTTCCTCTTTTTATTTGATGTTTTAAAAGCTTTTAAAAAAACTTTCAAGAAGATTTATAGCTAGAGAAAAAAGACCCCAAGTAGACTTGTTTATCTTTCACAAGAGGACTCAATTGACTCTTAAACTTCAAATTATAAGGCTAAAAACTAGGTAAATTTTTATTTCTAAAGATTTTTTTTCATTTAAATTTTTAAATAAGTACAAAAATCACAACAGTGGAAGTAGGGCAAAAATAATGAGTTATTATTTTTAATAAGTCTTTAAAAAGATGAAAAGGCTTTTTCTTTTTTTTTTTGTATAATCTCTAGATTTCCATTTAAAAATTTTTTAAAAAAAAAAATTGCCTAAAAAAAATTTTCAGATAACCAGGGACAAATACAGTTCAAGATAATTTTAAGAGTTTGATCATCAAAAGCAAAAAGAACAGGCAAAACTCATCTCAACTTTAATCCTACATTTTCCCCTTTCCCCCATTAAAAAATAGATAGTGTCCACATTATCTCACATCAATGGGAAATAACCCAAAAAAGGAAAAGGGAAAAAAGAAAAAAGGAAAATGTTCTCCCCCGGTATAAATGTAGAATCTATATTTAAATCCCATCAAAGCTAAATTGGAGAGATTGGTCCTTGTGAACATTTTACCTTGCATTTTCCTAAAAACAATTTAAAAAAAAACTAACGAAACACAATAAAGTAAAAGTAAATATGGGTGCCCCCCAAAAAGAGCGCCTTTTTTTATGTCCCTCAGCCTGGGGCTATCAGGGTTTGTCATCTCAGCATAAATCAAGGAGTTTAAACAACTCCCCCCAACACCCTTTTTTCTTCAGATTAGGAATTTTCCCAAACTTCCTTCCATGGTTTTTGGTGCCCTTTTTTCAGTTTCCACTAATGTTTTTTTTTAGGTGGAATCAAAAAAACTTACCTGCTGGATGTCTACCCTTGACCACCCCAGGATTTCCCCCATGTTCATCCCAAATGGCCTTTTAAATTTGGGGGTTTTCTGCAATTCTCTTGTTTATAGGGGCTAGATTAATGTGATGATTTTTCCCCCTGGATTTTCCCGAATTCAAACACTCATAATCAAAAATTGATTAAAAAAAAGGGGGGGCATTAGGTTTTAAGGGGTCTGCATGGGCATTAGTGTCAGCAAAGGGGGGCTTCCCCATTTGTGGTCTGGCCCTTTTCAAAAGCAACAATATTTTCAGTTTGGGGTACTTGCTCACAGCCTTTGGGTTTTTTTGCTCATCCCCTCCCCCCAAACCCTCATCCATTCAAGACAGCTTCAAAATTTGGGTTTTCCCCCACATCTTCCTCCACATCATTGTTTGTAAATTTTACCCTTAGCAGATATGTCATAATACATTGCTTTTCATTAGACAAAAACACAGGATATACATATCAAATTTTACCTGGTTTATTTTATGCTCTAAATTTTAAACTTACCTTGTCCCACCAATTAGACTTTTACCCGTTTCTGGAATGGTTTACCTAGACGCCAAAAAAAGGCTTTTATTTTTCTAAAACACTCTCCAGGGAAATCTTTTGTTGGGAGAGCAGCCCCTTTTCATGAATTTGGCATAAAATTGGAATTTGCTTAAAAGGCCCCCTAAGAGAGGTTTTTGATTTAAAAGCCCTTTAAAAATGTAACAAAAACCTGGAAAAAACTGGGTTTCCCAAAACTCCCTTTTGCTTAAAGTTTTTTTCCTGGGGAAGGGGATAGGGGGAAAAACTTTAAGGTTTGAAAAAAACCCCCACGGGGTCCCTTTGGATGTGATTTTCCTCCTCCTTCTCCCTTTACCTTTCTCTGGCCTTTTCTTTTTGTTTTTTTAAACCTGCCTTTGAACTTTCTTCACCCCCTTACTACTCCTTAGAAAGGGATGGCATTGACATGAGGGGGTGTTCCCCTCATTTTTGTAGGAAAAGACCCTAAGGGGTTAGTACTTAGCTCCCTGTGAAATTTTGGGGGACCGAGCTGACCCTCCAAGTTTCGGGATAGAAGTTGGGGTTTTTTGGGGCAGGGGGGGTTTTCGTCTTTTCCCCATGTAGCTCCTCATGAGCTCTTCCATTTTGAGTGGGGTTGTCGTTGAGAATGGGGTTTTCTGAGTAGAGGTTGTTTGGGAAAATTTCCAGGGGGGCGGGTTTAAGTGTTGATTCCCCACCCTCCATGAAAATTTTTTGGAGGGATTGGGGCAAACCTTGGATTGTATGTATTTTGGGAATTTTGGTCCTTGGTACCTTTTCTGGAGGTTGCCTACAAAGTTTACCTGCTCTCCACTAGATGGAGCTTTACAAAATTTCCAGCCATGCAATCACAAGCTGGGGTGGGGTCTTAAATCTCTAAGTGCTCGCTGAACACCCTGAATTCTGGCGATTACCCTCATTCGCCATCTCTTCTACTTGTTCTCTATACTTGTTGTCTCTTCTAATCTGGCGTAGAGTACACTCAATCTCAATATCGAAAGGTAGGAGATTAGCACTCCTACTCTTGCGCATGTAACACTTGCAAAGAGACCAAAGCCAAGAAAAACGTAAAATTGCACCTAGACACCAACAGAATTACAAAATCTAATATCTATTAGTTCCCGGCAACGGCGCCAAAAACTTGATACGCTCAGAACGTATATAAATTGGAAGCATAAATTGTAGCAAGTGCACTGGTCGTATCAAGTAATAGAGTGGTGAAAAGTAAGGTTGTCGATCCCTCGAGGAACCAATAGAGTACTAGACCTATGGCAATTCTTATCAATATCTAGGTGATTAAAAAGGGGTTTTGAAATGTCTAAGCTAAAAATTTAACTTAAAGCAAACAAGGAGAATTTTATGAAGAATCTATCAATTATGAACGAGAGAAATTAGAATTCCACCCTAGATTCATTAATCAAACTGCTACCATGTTATATCAACTAGTGTTATAAGGTTATTCAAGTGAGTTTAGAAAATCCTTTTTAAGGATGTTAACCTTAAATCAATTAGTCGTTTCCGCGTCTCCAATTAACCAAGGAATCAAAATTATGTTCATACACCTCCCGATACTATAAACAACTAATGCCCTAAATCAATTAACCCTAATTCCTTAGTGATTAATTAACAAGAAACATTGCATTGCGCCCTCCATAAACTCTAATTAAACCAATTATCGCAACTCTCGTATTGATAATCAATCTAATAAGAATTCCTAACAAATCCTAATCAACTCTCGTATCAAAAGGATTTATAACAATTATAATCAAAGACCAATTATAATTAAAATAAAAGGAATTGCAATCATGAATAATCTTAATATTCCTAATCATATAACATGGCTACAATTATCCTTTTAACATTCTAGGGTTATATCCAATTTCCCAAGGAAAAGACTTAGCAATTCATGGAGATAAAGACATGATTATGAATTCAAGGAGATTCGTGCAAAAGAAATCATATCAATGGTTGGATCAAATACTTGAATTGCATATAAGAAATAAAGTTCAGAAATCACCATTCAACAATACAAATAATACCTTAATTGCAAGGAACTCCACAAATCCTTCACAAAGGATGATAATCTCCACCAAGATCACAAAGTTTTTCTCCAAGATTTGATATCCACAATTCTCCTTAAAACTAGGTTAAAACTACTCAAGAACAAGAAAAATTGACACAAGTTCTTCTCTAAATCGACCGAAGACCTATATATATGCAAGTGGAGGCGAGAAGATGCAATTAAAACAAGACTGGTCCAAGTCGGCCAAAGGCCAGCAGCCTTCCTTTAAGCCGGCCATAAAGGCCGGCAGCCTTCATTTAAGTCGGCCATAAAGGCCGGCGGCTTTGCCTTTTTTCCTTTGCCATCCTTCAATCTTTTCATGCTTTAATTTGTATGCAATCTCTCCAATTGATTAAGCTTTGAACTCAAAGTCCTCCAACATCTGAAATGTAAAAATAAACATGATTAAGCACCATTTCGTTGTGATTTCTCTAAAATCAATAATGAATACTTGTAAATTGCTTAATGAATTATGAGTAAAATATGCCTTTATCAAGCTTGTGGTTTAAGAGAAGGGATTTTGCAATTTGGAATTCAGAAATTAGGGGATTGTTGAGTAGCGCATTGATCTGAATTTGTTGACATAAAGCTTGATCTTTTTCAATTGTGTTGTTAAATTTTTATCTTGTTGATTAGTGGTGGTACACTTGGAGACTTGAACACTCTTGGCCTCCTTTGATTTTGGGCGTGAATGTGTAATGTATTGGAAGTGGATCGTGAAGAACTGTTGATCCTTTGTGATCAATTGGAGAAGTGTAATTTGTGTTGTGTGTTTTCGGAAGTGAAGAGTAGCAAGTTGTAATTTTTAGATTTGAATTTTAGAATTGAAGTGTAAGTTAAGGAGGTAATTTGAATTTCAAAACACACATTAAGTGATTAATTAATTGTGTGCTCATTTGAACTTAAAATAGCTCCTTACCATTGTGAAATCTTGCAATTATTGAAGTCATTTGAATTTGAAATAACTCTTTACCATTTATGGAATCTTGCACTTATTAAACTCCTTTTGAATTTGAACGTTGAGTTGCCTTTTTGTATTGAAGTTGCAGTTTGATGTTTGAGTGGAAGTAGGGAAAGTGCACCGTGGCTTGAAGTAATGTGTGTGTAGAGTTGTGTTTTTGTAAATTTAGTGAAAGGTGTGTGTAATTGGCTTTGGTTGTTGTGTGTGTTTGTATAGATAGTTGTTGTTGGTGGCATGAATATGGTGGGACTATGAGTAAAAGAGGAGTTTTGTGGCGGTGAAGTTGTGTATTTGTGTATGTGTCGAGGTGCTGCATTTTCTGAATTCAAGTAGTGTGAAACTTAGGCTAGAAAAGGAAAGTTGAGTAGTAGAATTTAAATTAAACAAGAAATTAAAGTGTGAAAGTAATTGAACCCATTACTTAAACACTTGTGGTTGAATTTAATTCTTATCTACTTGAAGTGATTGTGTACTTCATTTGTGACTTGGTTGTGTACTTAAACCATGGATGTGTAAGGATATTATTGTGTTGTTGAATTAAAAACAATCATGTCTAGTGAAATGTTTCTTTCTACTAATGTATTGCACCGAACATTGACTACATTTTCTACTAAGGATGATGAACAAAGGGAAAATTTGTTCCATACTTCTTATAGGGTACAAGAAAACCTATGTGTCCCTTATAGTTGATGATAGTAGTTGTACCAATGTGGCACAGCATCGTTAGTATCGAAACTAAAACTTGCCCACTAATCCATATCCTAAACCGTATAAATTTCATTAGCTAGGGTACTGATGTGCTCAAAACCACTTTGAGGTACAATCAAATGACTTAAGAAAAACAATTCTCAGTCTCATACAAATCGGTCCAAATGACTAGGAAATTGCATAACCCTAATGGAACTTTGATGAAATCCAATGTTCAAAGATTCAATTAAATTCCACTAATGATCAATTTCACTAATCAACAATAAGAACAAGTGAATTACACGTGAAATCGATGAAAAGACAAGCACAAAAACCGTGAACTCAAACCCTTCCAACCATGCCAATTCACGCCAATCACTAAAAAGCAATTCAAACTTAACGAACAATCAACTTACAAGATGATTATCCACGAATTACAATCACCAATAAGTCTAAGAAAGATTCAAATTTACCCTAGATATGACCCACTAGAGAAGAAATGAACAACAATAAAGATGAATCGATATGACTCACAAGTCTCCTTTGTTGCACTCGCCACAATTCCAATTCTTGGGTTGAAATTGATAAGAGATTTTTGGAATTAGGAAACCCTAAGCCCTCTCACGTTAAAGTGAAGTGTATAATCTACAAAATGGCCTTCCCAACCTGTCTTAAGCAAATATTTATACTTGCTACTCTAGGGTTAAAAAGTAGTAAAAACTACAAGTTTTCCACTTTTAAGGTGGCTACCCTAAGTGATAATTACTGATAAGATCACATTATACTTATATATTCTTTTGGACTTATATTAAATTTATTTCAATATTATAAGAAAATATAAAGAAATGATACTTAATGGTGTTTTTATTGTGAAAAATACAGGTTTGAGGACCCAAAAGTAAATTACAATTTAATGGAGGAGTTTTTCACAAAATTGAAGAAGCGAGCGGAGGATTGCACTAAAGGCCCGCCGACCTTGGGTCGGCCTACATTCAAGGCCGCCGACTTTGAGCCACCTTGAGCTGGCCTATATTAAACCGGCCTTAAAAAGCATTAAAGCCGCCGGCCTTAAAGCCGGCCTTGAACCGGCCTCATTACTCCCCGGATATCCATTGCGAAAATCTCTCCAAATCGTATCTTATTTAATTTGCTGACTCAAATCCTCATCAGATCAACCTTATCCCCCTCCTCTTGGATCTATAAATAGGCCCTTGTGTGAACCTTGAAGCATCCCCTTTTGTTTGAGAATCCTTTTGTTTGATTCTTTGTTTAGCATCCTTTTTCTTTCTTTGAAATCATTAGAATTCCCTTAGGAACTTTAGGATTTATGTTTTCTTTAATTCCTTTACATTTCATGTATTTCCAAATTTTAGTTTGAAGAAAGAAAGTTATTTTGCTGAAGTTCGCATTTCAATTGAAAATTCGAGGAATCATTTGGAAGATGAAGTTCTTGAAGATTATAGCTATTGTTTCAATTACTTTATTTTTTTTATGCCATTTATTAGTTTATTCTTGTTGTTCAAATATGAATTCCATTGCACCTATTTATTTCAATTGTTTTTATGCAATTCATACTATAATGTTCTAAATAATCCTTGTGGGAAACATGATGAAGCCATAATTCAAACTAAAATGATCATTGTATTCATGTTATAGGAAATGTAGATATGCAGAATTTTCATATAAGAAGTCTTGCTATGAATTGTATTTTGTAATTGAAATCAATGCATAGAAATGTAAAATGACTCGAAAGAGAATATTAGGTTTTATCAGGAATTCCTAAAGTAAGATTTAATAATTCATGTGGAAGCAGCGTTATTGATTTTATTAGAAATTGACCTAAGTGTTTTCATGCAATATTTTTATTACATTTTTCACTAAGGGATTAGGAGAAATTATTTTAAAGATATTAGAAAATCATATAATTGGGAAATTTTAGATTGTGAATTAGAATCCTCATTTGATTTGAATTAGCGGGAGCTATTAAATTAAATTGAGGTAACATTACTTTAACACTTGATAAAGGATTAAGGTTTTGTTAATTTCTTGTGAAAATCCATATAGCTATGAGTTATTATAACATGAAGGCAATGTGATTAGTAGAATTAGGGTGGATTCTATTTCCCATCATCAATTCATCATTTTTCAACGCAATTCTCTTTTTAAGCATTTAGTATAATTCATTCAATTCTCATCAAATATCATTGCCTAAATAATAGTAGAAATTGATAAAGTTCTATTACTTAATCAATCTTCGTGGTTCGACACTCTTCTCTCACTATATTACTTGATCCGATCTGGTACACTTGCCGGTATTTATTCACACTCATTTTATATCTCTTTGCGTGGATCAAGTTTTTGGCGCCGTTGCCGGGGATTGATTAATATAGACCATCTTCAGATTCTATTGTTAATTTAGGCACAATTATTTTGTTATTTATTTATTTATTTTTCTTATCATTATGTGATCATTCCAGTTCTCTTTGAAGGTTTTTATTACGCAAGAGTAGAAGTGCTGAAATTCTACCAATTACTCTTGAGATAGAAGGCACCTTGCGACAACTTAGAAGAGAGCAAAGAAGAAGAAAGAAGTTGACATGACAGAAGACAACCATACTTTCAAAGTAAACGGTTATTCTCTCAAACATTACTATGAGGGGAAAATGTAGATAGAGATGCCACAATTGTGGATTTAGGAGATGTGAGAACTTGAACTGAAAAGTCGGGCTAGCGACTATAAACTAAGCGCTTCATGGGAGGCAGCCCATGCTCAATAAGTATATACACTAGTGTTTTAATTTCGTTACAAAAAAAAAAAAAAAACTAATTCAAGGCTGGATAAGAGCCACCGGTGCATTCAAGACACTCTAAGGATGACAAACTTTTTGGGAGGAATTTTCTTCCTGATGAACAATTTTACACCAGGGAAGTACCAGTATTTCAATTTCTACATTGACATTCTTTTCCTTAATTTTGTGACATATTGGAACAATGAGGACATTGTCCAATATAAGTATGGGGAAGGGATTATAAATGTAGAAGTATAATGATTGCACACATCATGAGTCTTACAAATCCCATGCTTTATTTATGTCCTTAAGTGTTTATCGTCAATGAAATCCTGAAATTGACTTAGATTGGTGCCCTACTCGCCAACTGTTGTGACTAGTTACATAGTTAAAATTTAATAGTAAAATCTCTAGAGACCGGGGTTTACCCTATGTTTAGCCTTTGAACTTGAGATTGAGTCCTTAAGTTGAAAAAACAAGCAAGTTTACTTCAAGGAAAAATTGGTTGGGATAAATCTCTCTTGAAATTTCTTTGAGAATATCCTTAACACCTAGTGAAAGAGGTAAAGGAAATATTTTACTTAGTGATCCCTTAATAATAAATAAATAAATAAAAGAAAAGAGCCTTTACTCCAATAACTCAGGAAAGTGAGTTAAGAGTATCCAATCTTAAATGTTAGTGTGAGGAAGAGTTCGTAGGGGTCCCTTTAAAACCTGGTCACTTAGGCAATGAGCCTAGGAGTGCCGACTTAATGAACTCACATAACAAGAAGGGCGGAAAGGCAAAAATTTAGTACCTTAATGAAAACCAGGTTGACATGGGCGAGCTTTGGTCCCTCAGAAGAGTGAAGTCTCACTCCACTGTCAATTAGTGGAAGCAGCTTTTTTTTGTTTTTTATTAGAAATTGACCAAAATGTTTCATGAAATATTTTTATTACATTTTTCTAAGGGATTAGGAGAAATTTTTTTTAAAAATATTGGGAAAAATCATAAAATTTGGGAAAAATTTATGGTTGGTAAATTTTGAACCCTCATTTGATTTGAATTAGCAGGGGGTTTATTAAATTAAATTGAGGTAACATTATTTTAAACCCACTTGATAAAGGATTAAGGTTTTGTTAATTTCTTGTAAAAAACCCCATATAGCTATAAGTTATTAAAAAAATGAAGGAAAATATGATTATTTAAAATTTTGGGGGGGATTCTTTTCCCCCTCTTTCAATTCATTTTTTTTTCAAACCAATTCTTTTTTTAAAGCATTTAGAAAATTCATTCAATTCTCATCAAATATCATTGCCTAAATAATAGTAAAAAAATTGATGAAGGTCTATTACTTAATCAATCTTCGGGGGTTCGCACTCTTTCTCACTATATTACTTGACCGACCCGGTACACTAGCCGGTATTTATTCATGCTCATTTTATATCTCTTTTGCGTGGATCAAATTTTTCAAAGAAATAAAAGTGTCCCAAAAAACCCAAAATACAACCAAAAAAGTTCATAAAAAAAAATTACAAGGTACAAAATAAAATAAGTCTTCATGATCCCAAAGCCATCGGAATAGAAAACAATCGTAGGGGGGTCTTTTTTGTCTCCTGAAAAATTTTGTGTCCGACAACGGTTGTTTGGACGTATTGGCCCTCCCATGGAGAATTATCATTATACTTGTAAGATTTTTTGTCAAATATTTTTTAGAAATAAAAAAAATAAGGTAAAATATGAGCGGTTTGGTCATCTCCAAATCGAGTTCCCGAAAAAGGGCGGGCAGTGTTAAAAATTTTTTTTCCCCTCATTTCCCCGGGCTTTTAAAAGATTTGCCCTTAAATCTAAAAAGGATCGTTTGGAACTGAACCCGTAATTTCTCTGTTGTCCTGCTCTTCTGGCTAACAATGGTAGTGGATGGAT
>JBBMOL010003484.1:0-15801 GCA_037954665.1 Laguncularia racemosa | reverse complement strand
TTTGTTTTTTGGGAAATTGCAGTACTTTTTTTTTGTAACACGGGACTTTTTAGGACAATCATAGAGTGTTTTCAATTGTGGCCTTGTATTTTCATCGCGATGGTAGCAACAATGTGACAATTGGTAGCGATGAATTTTGCAACTTTGTTGCAATGACAAATTTGTTGTAGTGGTAATTGCAGCTACTTTGTTTGAGAAATGACATAAATTTTTATAGTGACAAAAAATAGAGTGTTACAAAAAAGGCCATGATTTTTTATCGTGATGGTACAAAAAAGTTAACAACATTTGTAGCGATGGCATTTGTTGAAACTATGTTGACAACTTTGTAGCGATGATTTTGTAGAGCTTGGTTCAATGAGAATTTCGGTGAAAAACTGCGCGATGTTTTTGTGTCTAAAATGTTTGTGTGACAATATTTGAAACGACAAAATTGTTGTGGGGAAATTGCAGTACTTGTTTGAGAAAAGCATCGAATTTTAGTGAAAACCTAGAGTGATTACAATTAGGGCCATGATATTTTCATCGTCATGGTAAAAACAATGTTAAAACATTTGTGCGTGGCATTTTTTTGAAATATGTTGACAACATTTGTAGCGATGATATTTGTAGCAGCTATGGTTGCAATGAGAATATTTGCGGTGACAACTACCGCGATGATATTTGTGTCTACAATGTTTGTAGTGACAATATTTGCAACGACAACATTTGTTGTAGTGGTAATTGCAGCTACATTGTTTGAGTAATGTCATGGACATTTATATTGACAATACATAGAGTGATTACAATTGTGGCCATGATATTTTCATCGCGATGGTAGCGACAATGTTCACAACATTTGTAGCGATAGCATTTGTTATAGCTATGTTTGCAGTGACAACATTTGTTGTAGTGGTAATTGCAGCTACTTTGTTTGAGTAGTGACATGGACATTTATAGTGACAATACATAGAGTGATTGCATTTGTGGCCTTGATATTTTCATTGCGATGGTAACAACATTGTTGACAACATTTGTAGCGATGATAATTGTAGCAACTCCGTTTGCAATGACAATATTTGCGGAGAGAACTACAGCAATGATATTTGTGGTTACAATGTTTGTAGTGATAATATTTGCAACGTCAACATTTGGTGTAGTGATAATTGCAGCTACTTTGTTTGGGTAAAGACATGGACATTTATAGTGACAATATATAGAGTTATTACAATTGTAGCCTTGATATTCTCATCGCGTTGGTACCAACAATGTTGACAACATTTGTAGCGTTGATATTTGTAGCAACTATGTTTGCAATGAGAATATTTGCGGGGACAACTGCCGCGATGATATTTGTGTCTACAATGTTTGTATTGACAATATTTGCAACGACAACATTTGTTGTACTGGTAATTGCAACTACTTTGTTTGAGTAATGACATGGACATTTATAGTGACAATATGTAGAGTGATTACAATTGTGGCCTTGATATTCTCATCCCGTTGGTAGCAACAGCGTTGACAACATTTGTAGCGATGATATTTGTAGCAGCTATGTTTACAATGAGAATAATTGCGGTGACAACTGCCGCGATGTATTTTGTGTCTACAATGTTTGTAGTGACAATATTTGCAATGACAACATTTGTTATACTGGTAATTGCAGCTACTTTGTTTAAGTAATGATATGGACATTTATTGTGACTATACATAGAGTGATTACAATTGTGGCCATGATATTTTCATCGCGATGGTAGCAACAATGTTCTCAACATTTGAAGCGATAGCATTTGTTGCAGCTATGTTTGCAGTGACAACATTTGTTATAGTGGTAATTGCAGCTACTTTGTTTGTGTAACGACATGGACATTTATAGTGACAATACATAGAGTGATTACAATTGTGGCCTTGATATTTTCATCGCGATGGTAGCAACAATGTTGACAATATTTGTAGCGATGATATTTGTAGCAACTTTGTTTGCAATGACAACATTTGTTGTAGTGGTAATTGCAGCTACTTTGTTTGAGTAATGACATCGACATTTATAGTGACAATACCTAGAGTGATTACAATTATGGCCATGATATTTTCATCGTGATGGTAGCAACAATGTTAACAACATTTGTAGCAATGGCATTTGTTGCAGCTATGTTGACAACATTTGTAGTGATGATATTTGTAGCAGCTATGGTTGCAATGAGAATATTTGCGGTGACAACTGCTGCGATGATATTTGTGTCTACAATGTTTGTAGTGACAATATTTGCAACGACAACATTTGTTGTAGTGGTAATTGCAGCTACATTGTTTGAGTAACGACATGGACATTTATAGTGACAATACATAGAGTGATTACAATTGTCGCCTTGACATTTTCTTCGCGATGGTGGCAACAATGTTTACACCATTTGTAGCGATGATATTTGTGCAGCAATGTCTGCAATGACAGTATTTGCGGTGACAACTGCCGCAATGAGATTTGTGTGTTACAATGTTTGTAGTGACAATATTTGCAACGAACATTTGTTGTAGTGGTAATTGCAGCTACTTTGTTTGTGTAATGCGATGGACATTTATATTAACAATACATAGAGTGATTACAATTGTGGCCATGATATTTTCATCGCGACGGTTAGCGACAATGTTCACAACCTTTGTAGCGATAGCATTTGTTGTAGCTATGTTTGCAAGTGACAAACATTTGTTGTAGTGGTAATTGCAGCTACTTTGTTTGAGTAATGACATGGACATTTATAGTGACAATACATAGAGTGATTACATTTGTGGCTTGATATTTTCATCGCGATGGTAACAACATTGTTGACAACATTTGTAGCGATGATAATTGTAGCAACTACTGTTTCAATGACAATATTTGCGGAGAGAACTACCGCAATGATATTTGTGGTTACAATGTTTATAATGACAATATTTGCAACGTCAACATTTGTTGTAGAGATAATTGCAGCTACTTTGTTTGAGTAAGACATGGACATTTATAGTGACAATATATAGAGTGATTACAATTGTAGCCTTGATATTCTCTTCGCGTTGGTACCAACAATGTTGACAAATTTGTAGCGTTGATATTTGTTAGCAGCTATGTTTGCAATGAGAATATTTGCGGTGACAACAGCCGCGATGATATTTTTGTTACACTGTTTGTAGTGACAATATTTGCAACGACAACATTTGTTGTAGTGGTAATTGCAGCTACTTTAATTGAGTAAAGACATGGACATTTATAGTGACAATATGTAGAGTGATTACAATTGTGGCCTTGATATTCTCTTCCGTTGGTAGCAACAGTGTTGACAACATTTGTAGCGATGATATTTGTAGCAGCTATGTTTACAATGAGAATAATTGCGGTGACAACTGCCGCGATGATATTTGTGTCTACAATGTTTGTAGTGACAATATTTGCAATGACAACATTTGTTATACTGGTAATTGCAGCTACTTTGTTTAAGTAATGATATGGACATTTATTGTGACTATACATAGAGTGATTACAATTGTGGCCATGATATTTCATCGCGATGGTAGCAACAATGTTCTCAACATTTGAAGCGATAGCATTTGTTGCAGCTATGTTTGCAGTGACAACATTTGTTATAGTGGTAATTGCAGCTACTTTGTTTGTGTAACGACATGGACATTTATAGTGACAATACATAGAGTGATTACAATTGTGGCCTTGATATTTTCATCGCGATGGTAGCAACAATGTTGACAATATTTGTAGCGATGATATTTGTAGCAACTTTGTTTGCAATGACAACATTTGTTGTAGTGGTAATTGCAGCTACTTTGTTTGAGTAATGACATCGAATTTATAGTGACAATACCTAGAGTGATTACAATTATGGCCATGATATTTTCATCGTGATGGTAGCAACAATGTTAACAACATTTGTAGCAATGGCATTTGTTGCAGCTATGTTGACAACATTTGTAGTGATGATATTTGTAGCAGCTATGGTTGCAATGAGAATATTTGCGGTGACAACTGCTGCGATGATATTTGTGTCTACAATGTTTGTAGTGACAATATTTGCAACGACAACATTTGTTGTAGTGGTAATTGCAGCTACATTGTTTGAGTAACGACATGGACATTATAGTGACAATACTAGAGTGATTACAATTGTCGCCTGACATTTTCTTCGCGATGGTGGCAACAATGTTTACACATTTGTAGCGATGATATTTGAGCAGCAATGTTGCAATGACAGTATTTGCGGTGACAACTGCCGCATGAGATTTGTGGTACAATGTTTGTAGTGACAATATTTGCAACGACAACATTTGTTTGTGGTAATTGCAGCTACTTTGTTTGTGTAATGCGATGGACATTTATATTAACAATACATAGAGTGATTACAATTGTGGCCATGATATTTCATCGCGCGGTTAGGACAATGTTCACAACCTTTGTAGCGATAGCATTTGTTGTAGCTATGTTGCAGTGACAACATTTGTTGTAGTGGTATTGCAGCTATTGTTTGAGAATGACATGGACATTATAGTGACAATACATAGAGTGATTACATTTGTGGCCTTGATATTTCATCGCGATGGTAACAACTTGTTGACAACATTTGTAGCGATGATAATTGTAGCAACTTGTTTGCAATGACATATTTGCGGAGAGAACTACGCATGATATTTGTGGTTACAATGTTTATAATGACAATATTTGCAACGTCAACATTTGTTGTGAGATAATTGCAGCTACTTGTTTGAGTAAAGACATGGACATTTATAGTGACAATATATAGAGTATTACAATTGTAGCCTTGATATTCTCTTCGCGTTGGTACAACATGTTGACAACATTTGTAGCGTTGATATTGTAGCATATGTTTGCAATGAGAATATTTGCGGTGACAACAGCCGCGATGATATTTGTCTACATGTTTAGTGACAATATTTGCAACGACAACATTTTTGAAGTGGTAATTGCAGCTACTTTAATTGAGTAAGACATGGACATTTATAGTGACAATATGTGAGTATTACATTGTGGCCTTGATTTTTCATCCGTTGGTAGCAACAGTGTTGACAACATTTGTAGCGATGATATTTGTAGCACTATGTTTACAATGAGAATAATTGCGGTGACAACTGCCGCGATGATTTGTGTTACAATGTTTGTAGTGACAATATTTGCAATGACAACATTTGTTATACTGGTAATTGCAGCTACTTTGTTTAAGTAATGATATGGACATTTATTGTGATATACATAGATGATTACAATTGTGGCCATAAATTTTCACGCGATTAGAACAATGTTCTCAACATTTGAAGCGATAGCATTTTGCAGCTATGTTTGCAGTGACAACATTTGTTATAGTGGTAATTGCAGCTACTTTGTTTGTGTAACGACATGGATTTATAGTGACAATACATGAGTGATTACAATTGTGGCCTTGATATTTCATCGCGATGGTAGCAACAATGTTGACAATATTTGTAGCGATGATATTTGTAGCAACTTTGTTTGCAATGACAACATTTGTTGTAGTGGTAATTGCAGCTACTTGTTTGAGTAATGACATCGACATTTACTAGTGACAATACCTAGAGTGATTACAATTATGTGCCATGATATTTTCATCGTGATGGTAGCAACAATGTTAAGAACATTTGTAGCATGGCATTTGTTGCAGCTAATGTTGACAACATTTGTAGTGATGATATTTGTAGCAGCTATGGTTGCAATGAGAATATTTGCTGGTGACAACTGCTGCGATGATATTTGTGTCTACAATGTTTGTAGTGACAATATTTGCAACGACTACATTTGTTTGTAGTGGTAATTGCAGCTACATTGTTTGAGTAACGACATGGACATTTATAGTGACAATACATAGTAGTGATTACAATTGTCGCCTTGACATTTTCTTCGCGATGGTGGCAACAATGTTTACACCATTTGTAGCGATGATATTTGTAGCAGCAATGTCTACAATGACAGTATTTGCGGTGACAACTGCCGCAATGAGATTTGTGGTTACAATGTTTTAGTGACAATATTTGCAACGACAACATTTGTTGTAGTGGTAATTGCAGCTACTTTGTTTGTGTAATGCGATGGACATTTATATTAACAATACATAGAGTGATTACAATTGTGGCCATGATATTTTCATCGCGACGGTAGCGACAATGTTCACAACCTTTGTAGCGATAGCATTTGTTGTAGCTATGTTTGCAGTGACAACATTTGTTGTAGTGGTAATTGCAGCTACTTTGTTTGAGTAATGACATGGACATTTATAGTGACAATACATAGAGTGATTACATTTGTGGCCTTGATATTTTCATCGCGATGGTAACAACATTGTTGACAACATTTGTAGCGATGATAATTGTAGCAACTCTATTTGCAATGACAATATTTGCGGAGAGAACTACCGCAACGATATTTGTGGTTACAATGTTTATAATGACAATATTTGCAACGTCAACATTTGTTGTAGAGATAATTGCAGCTACTTTGTTTGAGTAAAGACATGGACATTTATAGTGACAATATATAGAGTGATTACAATTGTAGCCTTGATATTCTCTTCGCGTTGGTACCAACAATGTTGACAACATTTGTAGCGTTGATATTTGTAGCAGCTATGTTTGCAATGAGAATATTTGCGGTGACAACAGCCGCGATGATATTTTTGTCTACACTGTTGTAGTGACAATATTTGCAACGACAACATTTGTTGTAGTGGTAATTGCAGCTACTTTAATTGAGTAAAGACATGGACATTTATAGTGACAATATGTAGAGTGATTACAATTGTGGCCTTGATATTCTCATCCCGTTGGTAGCAACAGTGTTGACAACATTTGTAGCGATGATATTTGTAGCAGCTATGTTTACAATGAGAATAATTGCGGTGACAACTGCCGCGATGATATTTGTGTCTACAATGTTTGTAGTGACAATATTTGCAATGACAACATTTGTTATACTGGTAATTGCAGCTACTTTGTTTAAGTAATGATATGGACATTTATTGTGACTATACTAGAGTGATTGCAATTGTGGCCATGATATTTTCATCGCGATGGTAGCAACAATGTTCTCAACATTTGAAGCGATAGCATTTGTTGCAGCTATGTTTGCAGTGACAACATTTGTTATAGTGGTAATTGCAGCTACTTTGTTTGTGTAACGACATGGACATTTATAGTGACAATACATAGAGTGATTCAATGTGGCCTTGATTTTTCATCGCGATGGTAGCAACAATGTTGACAATATTTGTAGCGATGATATTTGTAGCAACTTTGTTTGCAATGACAACATTTGTTGTAGTGGTAATTGCAGCTACTTTGTTTGAGTAATGACAATTGTAGCCTTGATATTCTCTTCGCGTTGGTACCAACAATGTTGACAACATTTGTAGCGTTGATATTTGTAGCAGCTATGTTTGCAATGAGAATATTTGCGGTGACAACAGCCGCGATGATATTTTTGTCTACACTGTTCGTAGTGACAATATTTGCAACGACAACATTTGTTGTAGTGGTAATTGCAGCTACTTTAATTGAGTAAAGACATGGACATTTATAGTGACAATATGTAGAGTGATTACAATTGTGCCTTGATATTCTCATCCGTTGGTAGCAACAGCGTTGACAACATTTGTAGCGATGATATTTGTAGCAGCTATGTTTACAATGAGAATAATTGCGGTGACAACTGCCGCGATGATATTTGTGTCTACAATGTTTGTAGTGACAATATTTGCAATGACAACATTTGTTATACTGGTAATTGCAGCTACTTTGTTTAAGTAATGATATGGACATTTATTGTGACTATACATAGAGTGATTACAATTGTGGCCATGATATTTTCATCGCGATGGTAGCAACAATGTTCTCAACATTTGAAGCGATAGCAATTTGTTGCAGCTATGTTTGCATGACATACATTTGTTATAATGGTAATTGCAGCAATAACTTTGTTTGTGTAACGACATGACATTTATAAGTGACATATAACATAGAGTGATTACAATTGTGGCCTTGATATTTTCATCGCGATGGTAGCAACAATGTTACAATATTTGTAGCGATGAATTTGTAGCAACTTGTTTGCAATGACAACATTTGTTGTAGTGGTAATTGCAGCTACTTTGTTTGAGTAATGACATGACATTTATAGTGACAATACTAGAGTGATTACAATTTGGCCTGATATTTTCATCGTATGGTAGCAACAATGTTACAAATTTCGGTTTGCGATGGGAATATTTGATATAGGTCTACATTTTGATTTGCAACGACAACATTTGTTGTAGTGGTAATTGCAGCTACTTGTTTGAGTAAGACATGGACATTTATAGTGACAATATAGAGTGATTACAATTGTGCCTTGATTTTTTCGTGATGGTACAACAATGTTAACAACATTTGTAGCATGGGATTTGTGCAGCTATGTTGCACATGATGAATATTTGCGCAGGTGAGACAAATTGCTGCAGTGCGATGATATTTGTGTCTACAATGTTTGTAGTGACAATATTTGCAACGACAACATTTGTTGTAGTGGTAATTGCAGCTACATTGTTTGAGTAACGACATGGACATTTATAGTGACAATACATAGAGTGATTACAATTGTGCCTTGACATTTTCTCCGATGGTGGCAACAATGTTACACATTTGTAGCGATGATATTTGTAGCAGCAATGTCTGCAATGACAGTATTTGCGGTGACAACTGCCGCAATGGATTTGTGGTTACAATGTTTGTAGTGACAATATTTGCAACGACAACATTTGTTGTAGTGGTAATTGCAGCTACTTTGTTGTGTAATGGAATGGACATTTATATTAACAATACATAGAGTGATTACATTGTGGCCATGATATTTTCATCGCGACGGTAGCGACAATGTTCACAACCTTTGTAGCGATAGCATTTGTTGTAGCTATGTTTGCAGTGACAACATTTGTTGTAGTGGTAATTGCAGCTACTTTGTTTGAGTAATGACATGGACATTTATAGTGACAATACATAGAGTGATTACATTTGTGGCCTTGATATTTTCATCGCGATGGTAACAACATTGTTGACAACATTTGTAGCGATGATAATTGTAGCAACTCTTTTGCAATGACAATATTTGCGGAGAGAACTACCGCAACGATATTGTGGTTACAATGTTTATAAATGACAATATTGCAACGACACATTTGTTGTAGAGATAATTGCAGCTACTTTGTTTGAGTAAGACATGGACATTATAGTGACAATATATAGAGTGATTACAATTGTAGCCTTGATATTCTCTTCGCGTTGGTACCAACAATGTTGACAACATTTGTAGCGTTGATATTTGTAGCAGCTATGTTTGCAATGAGAATATTTGCGGTGACAACAGCGCGATGATATTTTTGTCTACACTGTTCGTAGTGACAATATTTGCAACGACAACATTTGTTGTAGTGGTAATTGCAGCTACTTTAATTGAGTAAAGACATGGACATTTATAGTGACAATATGTAGAGTGATTACAATTGTGGCCTTGATATTCTCATCCCGTTGGTAGCAACAGTGTTGACAACATTTGTAGCGATGATATTTGTAGCAGCTATGTTTACAATGAGAATAATTGCGGTGACAACTGCCGCGATGATATTTGTGTCTACAATGTTTGTAGTGACAATATTTGCAATGACAACATTTGTTATACTGGTAATTGCAGCTACTTTGTTTAAGTAATGATATGGACATTTATTGTGACTATACATAGAGTGATTGCAATTGTGGCCATGATATTTTCATCGCGATGGTAGCAACAATGTTCTCAACATTTGAAGCGATAGCATTTGTTGCAGCTATGTTTGCAGTGACAACATTTGTTATAGTGGTAATTGCAGCTACTTTGTTTGTGTAACGACATGGACATTTATAGTGACAATACATAGAGTGATTACAATTGTGGCCTTGATATTTTCATCGCGATGGTAGCAACAATGTTGACAATATTTGTAGCGATGATATTTGTAGCAACTTTGTTTGCAATGACAACATTTGTTGTAGTGGTAATTGCAGCTACTTTGTTTGAGTAATGACATCGACATTTATAGTGACAATACCTAGAGTGATTACAATTTGGCCATGATATTTTCATCGTGATGGTAGCAACAATGTTAACAACATTTGTAGCATGGCATTTGTTGCAGCTATGTTGACAACATTTGTAGTGATGATATTTGTAGCAGCTATGGTTGCAATGAGAATATTTGCGGTGACAACTGCTGCGATGATATTTGTGTCTACAATGTTTGTAGTGACAATATTTGCAACGACAACATTTGTTGTAGTGGTAATTGCAGCTACATTGTTTGAGTAACGACATGGACATTTATAGTGACAATACATAGAGTGATTACAATTGTCGCCTTGACATTTTCTTCGCGATGGTGGCAACAATGTTTACACCATTTGTAGCGATGATATTTGTAGCAGCAATGTCTGCAATGACAGTATTTGCGGTGACAACTGCCGCAATGAGATTTGTGGTTACAATGTTTGTAGTGACAATATTTGCAACGACAACATTTGTTGTAGTGGTAATTGCAGCTACTTTGTTTGTGTAATGCGATGGACATTTATATTAACAATACATAGAGTGATTACAATTGTGGCCATGATATTTTCATCGCGACGGTAGCGACAATGTTCACAACCTTTGTAGCGATAGCATTTGTTGTAGCTATGTTTGCAGTGACAACATTTGTTGTAGTGGTAATTGCAGCTACTTTGTTTGAGTAATGACATGGACATTTATAGTGACAATACATAGAGTGATTACATTTGTGGCCTTGATATTTTCATCGCGATGGTAACAACATTGTTGACAACATTTGTAGCGATGATAATTGTAGCAACTCTTTTGCAATGACAATATTTGCGGAGAGAACTACCGCAACGATATTTGTGGTTACAATGTTTATAATGACAATATTTGCAACGTCAACATTTGTTGTAGAGATAATTGCAGCTACTTTGTTTGAGTAAAGACATGGACATTTATAGTGACAATATATAGAGTGATTACAATTGTAGCCTTGATATTCTCTTCGCGTTGGTACCAACAATGTTGACAACATTTGTAGCGTTGATATTTGTAGCAGCTATGTTTGCAATGAGAATATTTGCGGTGACAACAGCCGCGATGATATTTTTGTCTACACTGTTCGTAGTGACAATATTTGCAACGACAACATTTGTTGTAGTGGTAATTGCAGCTACTTTAATTGAGTAAAGACATGGACATTTATAGTGACAATATGTAGAGTGATTACAATTGTGGCCTTGATATTCTCATCCCGTTGGTAGCAACAGTGTTGACAACATTTGTAGCGATGATATTTGTAGCAGCTATGTTTACAATGAGAATAATTGCGGTGACAACTGCCGCGATGATATTTGTGTCTACAATGTTTGTAGTGACAATATTTGCAATGACAACATTTGTTATACTGGTAATTGCAGCTACTTTGTTTAAGTAATGATATGGACATTTATTGTGACTATACATAGAGTGATTGCAATTGTGGCCATGATATTTTCATCGCGATGGTAGCAACAATGTTCTCAACATTTGAAGCGATAGCATTTGTTGCAGCTATGTTTGCAGTGACAACATTTGTTATAGTGGTAATTGCAGCTACTTTGTTTGTGTAACGACATGGACATTTATAGTGACAATACATAGAGTGATTACAATTGTGGCCTTGATATTTTCATCGCGATGGTAGCAACAATGTTGACAATATTTGTAGCGATGATATTTGTAGCAACTTTGTTTGCAATGACAACATTTGTTGTAGTGGTAATTGCAGCTACTTTGTTTGAGTAATGACATCGACATTTATAGTGACAATACCTAGAGTGATTACAATTATGGCCATGATATTTTCATCGTGATGGTAGCAACAATGTTAACAACATTTGTAGCAATGGCATTTGTTGCAGCTATGTTGACAACATTTGTAGTGATGATATTTGTAGCAGCTATGGTTGCAATGAGAATATTTGCGGTGACAACTGCTGCGATGATATTTGTGTCTACAATGTTTGTAGTGACAATATTTGCAACGACAACATTTGTTGTAGTGGTAATTGCAGCTACATTGTTTGAGTAACGACATGGACATTTATAGTGACAATACATAGAGTGATTACAATTGTCGCCTTGACATTTTCTTCGCGATGGTGGCAACAATGTTTACACCATTTGTAGCGATGATATTTGTAGCAGCAATGTCTGCAATGACAGTATTTGCGGTGACAACTGCCGCAATGAGATTTGTGGTTACAATGTTTGTAGTGACAATATTTGCAACGACAACATTTGTTGTAGTGGTAATTGCAGCTACTTTGTTTGTGTAATGCGATGGACATTTATATTAACAATACATAGAGTGATTACAATTGTGGCCATGATATTTTCATCGCGACGGTAGCGACAATGTTCACAACCTTTGTAGCGATAGCATTTGTTGTAGCTATGTTTGCAGTGACAACATTTGTTGTAGTGGTAATTGCAGCTACTTTGTTTGAGTAATGACATGGACATTTATAGTGACAATACATAGAGTGATTACATTTGTGGCCTTGATATTTTCATCGCGATGGTAACAACATTGTTGACAACATTTGTAGCGATGATAATTGTAGCAACTCTGTTTGCAATGACAATATTTGCGGAGAGAACTACCGCAACGATATTTGTGGTTACAATGTTTATAATGACAATATTTGCAACGTCAACATTTGTTGTAGAGATAATTGCAGCTACTTTGTTTGAGTAAAGACATGGACATTTATAGTGACAATATATAGAGTGATTACAATTGTAGCCTTGATATTCTCTTCGCGTTGGTACCAACAATGTTGACAACATTTGTAGCGTTGATATTTGTAGCAGCTATGTTTGCAATGAGAATATTTGCGGTGACAACAGCCGCGATGATATTTTTGTCTACACTGTTAGTAGTGACAATATTTGCAACGACAACATTTGTTGTAGTGGTAATTGCAGCTACTTTAATTGAGTAAAGACATGGACATTTATAGTGACAATATGTAGAGTGATTACAATTGTGGCCTTGATATTCTCATCCCGTTGGTAGCAACAGTGTTGACAACATTTGTAGCGATGATATTTGTAGCAGCTATGTTTACAATGAGAATAATTGCGGTGACAACTGCCGCGATGATATTTGTGTCTACAATGTTTGTAGTGACAATATTTGCAATGACAACATTTGTTATATTGGTAATTGCAGCTACTTTGTTTAAGTAATGATATGGTCATTTATTGTGACTATATATAGAGTGATTGCAATTGTGGCCATGATATTTTCATCGCGATGGTAGCAACAATGTTCTCAACATTTGAAGCGATAGCATTTGTTGCAGCTATGTTTGCAGTGACAACATTTGTTATAGTGGTAATTGCAGCTACTTTGTTTGTGTAACGACATGGACATTTATAGTGACAATACATAGAGTGATTACAATTGTGGCCTTGATATTTTCATCGCGATGGTAGCAACAATGTTGACAATATTTGTAGCGATGATATTTGTAGCAACTTTGTTTGCAATGACAACATTTGTTGTAGTGGTAATTGCAGCTACTTTGTTTGAGTAATGACATCGACATTTATAGTGACAATACCTAGAGTGATTACAATTATGGCCATGATATTTTCATCGTGATGGTAGCAACAATGTTAACAACATTTGTAGCAATGGCATTTGTTGCAGCTATGTTGACAACATTTGTAGTGATGATATTTGTAGCAGCTATGGTTACAATGAGAATATTTGCGGTGACAACTGCTGCGATGATATTTGTGTCTACAATGTTTGTAGTGACAATATTTGCAACGACAACATTTGTTGTAGTGGTAATTGCAGCTACATTGTTTGAGTAACGACATGGACATTTATAGTGACAATACATAGAGTGATTACAATTGTCGCCTTGACATTTTCTTCGCGATGGTGGCAACAATGTTTACACCATTTGTAGCGATGATATTTGTAGCAGCAATGTCTGCAATGACAGTATTTGCGGTGACAACTGCCGCAATGAGATTTGTGGTTACAATGTTTGTAGTGACAATATTTGCAACGACAACATTTGTTGTAGTGGTAATTGCAGCTACTTTGTTTGTGTAATGCGATGGACATTTATATTAACAATACATAGAGTGATTACAATTGTGGCCATGATATTTTCATCGCGACGGTAGCGACAATGTTCACAACCTTTGTAGCGATAGCATTTGTTGTAGCTATGTTTGCAGTGACAACATTTGTTGTAGTGGTAATTGCAGCTACTTTGTTTGAGTAATGACATGGACATTTATAGTGACAATACATAGAGTGATTACATTTGTGGCCTTGATATTTTCATCGCGATGGTAACAACATTGTTGACAACATTTGTAGCGATGATAATTGTAGCAACTCTGTTTGCAATGACAATATTTGCGGAGAGAACTACCGCAATGATATTTGTGGTTACAATGTTTATAATGACAATATTTGCAACGTCAACATTTGTTGTAGAGATAATTGCAGCTACTTTGTTTGAGTAAAGACATGGACATTTATAGTGACAATATATAGAGTGATTACAATTGTAGCCTTGATATTCTCTTCGCGTTGGTACCAACAATGTTGACAACATTTGTAGCGTTGATATTTGTAGCAGCTATGTTTGCAATGAGAATATTTGCGGTGACAACAGCCGCGATGATATTTTTGTCTACACTGTTTGTAGTGACAATATTTGCAACGACAACATTTGTTGTAGTGGTAATTGCAGCTACTTTAATTGAGTAAAGACATGGACATTTATAGTGACAATATGTAGAGTGATTACAATTGTGGCCTTGATATTCTCATCCCGTTGGTAGCAACAGCGTTGACAACATTTGTAGCGATGATATTTGTAGCAGCTATGTTTACAATGAGAATAATTGCGGTGACAACTGCCGCGATGATATTTGTGTCTACAATGTTTGTAGTGACAATATTTGCAATGACAACATTTGTTATACTGGTAATTGCAGCTACTTTGTTTAAGTAATGATATGGACATTTATTGTGACTATACATAGAGTGATTACAATTGTGGCCATGATATTTTCATCGCGATGGTAGCAACAATGTTCTCAACATTTGAAGCGATAGCATTTGTTGCAGCTATGTTTGCAGTGACAACATTTGTTATAGTGGTAATTGCAGCTACTTTGTTTGTGTAACGACATGGACATTTATAGTGACAATACTAGAGTGATTACAATTTGGCCTTGATATTTTCATCGCGATGGTAGCAACAATGTTGACAATATTTGTAGCGATGATATTTGTAGCAACTTTGTTTTGCAAGACAACATTTGTTGTAGTGGTAATTGCAGCTACTTTGTTTGAGTAATGACATCGACATTTATAGTGACAATACCTAGTGATTACAATTATGGCCATGATATTTTCATCGTGATGGTAGCAACAATGTTAACAACATTTGTAGCGATGGCATTTGTTGCAGCTATGTTGACAACATTTGTAGTGATGATATTTGTAGCAGCTATGGTTGCAATGAGAATATTTGCGGTGACAACTGCTGCGATGATATTTGTGTCTACAATGTTTGTAGTGACAATATTTGCAACGACAACATTTGTTGTAGTGGTAATTGCAGCTACATTGTTTGAGTAACGACATGGACATTTATAGTGACAATACATAGAGTGATTACAATTGT
>JBBMOL010003483.1:0-15814 GCA_037954665.1 Laguncularia racemosa | reverse complement strand
TTGATTTAATAAATTTTATGTAGATTATGCTAGATGAAAAAATTTTTTGAAAAAAGACATCTGGTACTTGTCAATTCTAGGTGAAAATTTAATTTTTTTGTTTTATAAAAAAAAATTCTTTTGCCACCCACAGCTGAATTTTAATTGTTTCTTTTGGGTTAATTGCAGAAAAATTTTTTGTGGATAAAATAAAAATTTAAAAGTTTTGGGAAATAAATTTTAAAACTGTGCCATTAAATGTGACAACAGATGCAAAATTTGCAAAAAATCCAATGCATCATTCAGGTCAAAGCACATAGAAATTGACATCATTTTATTAAATCATGTGCATAATGGAGTTTATTAATGTTAATTTTGTGCCCCCGAAAATAAATTTTTGCGACTTTTTTACTAAACCCTTAAAAGGTAAAAATTTTGAATTTTTTAAAAATAAATTTGGGGAAAATTTGAAACCCTTTTAAATTTTTTTTCCCTCAAAAATTTTTAAATTTTTAAAAATATTTTTTAAAATATAAAATATTATATTTTTTTTCCTTCATTGTTTCTTTCTTTCTTTTTTTTTTTTCCCTCTCTCGCAACCTCCCCTCTCTCTCCCTTTTTTTTCCTTTTCCCTTGTGACCCCAATGGCCCTAATCCTAAAATTTTTAACGAAAACCCCTTTCAAAAAAAAACCCCTCAACAAGCCTTTGTATTCATGATAAATCTTCGATTCTTAAAAAAACCTCAGGAATGATTGTTGAAATGTATTTTTAAAAAATTGAATTCTTGTCTTAATCTACTACGAAAGAAAAGGGTAAGCACACCTATGAAAAGGAATAACGAGTAAGCACAAGGTCTCCTAAAAGGGATACCCCCAACTACAGTCTACTCCGCCCTTTTCAAACCGCCACTTAAATATGTTTTTTGAAACTTAATTATTAATTTTAAAATAATACTCATAAAAACAAGGGTTCAAAGATTTATCAATTAACAAAAGTATAGATTTTTTTCTACCCCTTTCTCTACTGAAATTTTCTTAGATTTTGAAATTGGCGAAATTTGACTCTTAACTCAAATTCTCTGTCAAGTTACTATTTCTCAAGAAATTTAACCTATCAAATCCTGGTTTATAAAATTGGTCTCCCTTATTATATAACCTAGAATTGCTAAGACAGTTTTTCGCATCAAAATACGTGTAACGAGATCTTTTTTCCTTTTTCCTAAAGAACAAAAAAATCCCATTAATTGCATTAAAAAAATCATAAAAGCAATTTTCAATTTAAAACTAATATTATCATGAAAAATTTCTATTCCAATCTAGAATCTAAGAAACAATTTGAAGGGCATCAATTAAAAAAGAACCCAAAAAATTCGCTTAAAAAAACCAAATCTTCTCACTGATAAGAAGTTTCAAAAAAAATTCGATTGAGGGCTATCCTCTAAAAATTTGGGAAAAAAGAAATGCAATTTACGGAAAAAAATAAAAATTCAATCCAACCCTTAAAGATAGAATCTTCTTCTTCAGGGGTCTTAAATTTCCCTTTGGGAAATCGAAGAATCTTCTTTCCCTGTTATGAGAGTCAGTCCCCAAAAAAAAATTCGTAATCTCTTTCTGGGGAAAATAAGGTCTTTTTTATAATGTCCCCCCAGGTTGGAACATACACGAGCGGTTTCACTTGTGATCCGTTGGTACTCATGTTTGTTCCAATGTCCTTTTGGAATTCACGAGCAAGTACTGGGAGTGTACATTGGTGTGTTTTGAAACATCAAAAAAACAGAGCAAAATTAGATACACAACAAAGTAAGAGGTGTACTTTACCGTTTTTTCCAACCCCCTTTTTTTAACAAGCAAAGTACATGGGCGAAATTCATTTGTGTATTTTTCCAGAATTCTTTCCTTCACATGTTTTATCCATTCCTTCCAACTTGATCCGTTTTTTTTAAAACTCCTTCCCTTAGCTCCAAAATACTCTAGAAAAGATCCAAAAATTAAACATTCATTCCATTAAAGCATCCTTTTTCTTCAACAAATCTCAAAAAATTCAACAATAAAGCACAATTTCATTCCCTTAGAAAAGGGGTTTTTGCGACTTTCAAACTTCCCCACACTTAAGTCTTTGTTTCCTCAAGCAAAAAAAAACATTAAATCAAATTTCCATTAATCTGATTGTCGTTACCAAATAAAACTACTCAGACATTACATTTTAAATTTTAATCTTTAAACCAAGCACCTAAAAATTTAAGGGGGTTTGCTTCTCCCCTTTTCAAAAAGTATTGTACAAAGAAATTTAGTAAAATTTTTGGGTTTTTCAGAGAGACCAATCTTTCCCCTTGTCATTTAAAATGGCTTCATGATCAAATTTAGACACAAGATCAATTAGAGAAAAAGGAAACGTGGTAATTCAACCACCACTAAAGATTTTTAAATCTTCTCAATTATTCTCTTAGTAAAGCAATAAATAATGAAAATACTTGCACCCTATGTTTCCCCCTGATTCCCCCCCTTTTTTGGTTGATCTTTTCAAAGATTTTTTTCTTTGTAAAGTTCCTGGTTTTCATTTTTTTTTTTTTTTTTAGGATCTTGAACCATGAAAACGAGTTTTCAACTGATAATCCTAGGTTTGACCTAAGTTAACAAACGTTACCCCCTCAATTGGGGCTTTCCCTGTGGGTTTAAATTGTTTGAGTTCAGGACCCTCTCAATTTTTGCCTTTATGGTATTTCATTTTGTTACGGAAATTTTCCTGGGTCCCGACCCCAAGGCTAACGACCTTAGGTGCCCGGGTTAAAAAAAGGAACCCATTGAACCCTTTTTACCTTAACTTTTATTTTGCTATTAGTAGCGGAGTCAAACTTCGCTTTTTGAGGGACCAAAGCCTCCATACTAACCAATCCTTTATTTTTAAAGTATAACATTTTTTCTTAAATTTATTACTTTAAAAGACTTCTAAAAAGGGATACCAAGAAAATCATTTCTTTTTTCCCTTTCATAAAAGTTTAAAATGGCTCTTAAGATCTTTGATTTTCACACGATTTTATCCCATAACTTTGATAAGTATCAATGTTCCAAAAAAGAAAAAAGGTGACTGCAAAACCTCTTTTAGAGGAATTATTCACAAATCAGAATACTTGTAATTTGCAATCTGTTTTAAAAAATTCATTATCAAGTAAAAAAAGAAAAAAAAAAATTGGGGAAATTTTTTTTAATGATCAAAAATTCAGCACAACCCTTTTTATCAAATTTCTTTTACCCCCTTCCCCACACTTGATTGAGCATTGCCCCCCAAATTCTTTTCTTTAAAAAAGAAATGAGAAATAAAAGATAAAAAAAAAAAAATAAAAAAAAAAGGACGAACTTCCCGGGAAAAAACGGTGAGGGCCTTTTGCATAAGCAAAATGTCGATCACTATATCGTGAAGTTCCCAAGGAAAATTATGGGAGGTTTCTTCCAGGATAGCACCTAGATCAGCAAAGTTAAACCCAACAAAAACAAGGAAAAAGGGTAAATAGAGATCGGTCTTTTATTACAGTCTCCACAAGAAAGTGTCTACTCAATAGAAAGACTCCTCGAATATCAGAATAAAATATTTAAATTTAAAAGTCTTTCTTTTTTCCCAAACTAGTCTCCCACTTCATCATCTTCTTTCTCATCTTTTTACCCTCTTATCATCACTTCCCCCCTTGGGAAAATGATTGGTTCCCATTTCCCCCGTAGTTTCCCATATCTTCTTCACTTTCCCCTCCTTTCTCCCTTTTTTCCTTGTCTTTATCACCGCTGGCCTCAACTTCCTCTTCACTTCAGGAAGGGCATGGGGGCAAACTGTTTGCCCGGGGGGAACATTTAAGCCAGGAGGAAAAGCGTGAACTAAAATTTTTAATTTTTTTTTTTTTTCTTTTTAAACCCCTGTATTGAACTTTATCTCACCTTGGGTCTTCTAAACGGATCAAGCGGTAAGTACCCACTCCGATGGGGGAATAGAAATAACTAGGGGAAGATAAGGAAGGAGCAGCTTGGGGGATTGTCAGAAGGTTGCGGCCCTGCTAAAAAGTGGGGGAATTTTCCCTGTGTTTTTTTCACCCCCACTTGGCAAGGGCCCCATAGATTTTTTCCCTGATTGCACTTGGCAGCCTCTCCAGGGTTTTGGGAAAATGTCCATGCCTTCAACAAATGAAAAATGAACTGTCACAGTAAACCCCTTTGAAGGGAAGTCATGTGCCTTTTCCCTAATAAAGGGCCAAAACCCAAACCCCGATTTAATTTGATACCCGGGGGAGTGCTGTAAAGATAGGATTTAAAATTATTACAATCCCTTACCTTTTTTGGGCTAAATTTGTGTTTTCAAACCCCAATGACAAATTTTGAGGCGTCCCTTAATTAGGAGCCTTGGAGCGGGATGGAAAGTACTTTTATTGGGTTTCGTTAACCCCCCAAAAATCCCTATGTTAACGTGGGGGGCCCAACGGAATGAAAACCTCGAAACCAAGGTTTGGGTAAAGGTTCAGTGTAGAACCCCATTAGAGAAAAATACGGTAGTACATGTGTTGTTGCCCGTAACTTCAAAACTAAAAGATTTTTTCCCCAACCCTTTTTAATTTTCCTCTTCTATATCTGCATAGTGGATAGGAATTTTAAGAAACATCCTTCGCGGGTTCTTGGATGGTGAACAGGACCCCCCGGGGCCCGGGAAAGGGGTCCCCTTGTTGGTTGAACTAATCCATACCCTTTTTCCACATCCCCACCCAAATTTATTGAGTGCCCCAAATGGTTTTTTTTTTAGGTTTTTTAAACCCGCTTCACTCCAGGCTCCTGCAACCTTGGGGGGGGTGGAGCGGGGGATGAACTAGCCCCACCCCTTCCCTCTTAACGGGTGGTTTCTTTTTCGGGAAACCCCCCGTTTAACTGCCAAGTCTTTGTGACCATCGAATAAATACAATGGTCCAAATGGTTGGGGTTCTTATTAACAAAGAAATGTAACTTTTTTGGGTTTCCAAAACAAGGGGAAGATAGCACATTGAGTACACAAAAAAGGTACACAATCGAATACCTATTGTGTATCTCCCATCAAATAAATGCAAAAAATTCCCAAAGGGAAAACGCCCAAATTAGGTCTTATGGCTTATTATATTAAAATCTACCTTCCCTAAAGGGCCCAAAAAATGTAACTACAAACCACCCAAAGAAATCATCAAACAAAAAGTTAAATTTTTTGATTCTAGAATAGGTGCGTAATTTGTAAATCATAAAAAAAAAGGCCTCATAACTTGGTTTCTAAAAGAGTTTGAAAAAAAAAACACAAAAACATTGTTCCAGAAACCCAAAAAATCAAAGCCCAAATATTCCCATGTTCAAACCCAAAACGTCGTTTCACTGTTTAGCACCAAATACATAACATACATGCATTCACGTGAGTTAAAAATGTTACAGATCTTAAAACAATCGACCCAAAATGCAAATACTTACTCCTCACATAATGAAACATGTATGGTAGTCAAAAAAAAAACCGAGCCAACCGTTTTGCTTTTAATTTTAAAGAAGAAAAAGGGAAAAACTTACTTCCCTTAAATCCTTGAAACGGAAGAAATTTTAAGGTGTGGAATGAACAACCACATATGGGGAGTAGAGGGAGTGAGTGGTCAAATACACAAGGGAAAATGGGTCGTGAAAAAGGGCAGAGTAGTGGGGGCCCCTTTTTTTTGTACGAAAAAAATTAATACCGACCAAGTACACTCGTGTCTTTGGACCTTTCTTTGGGTTGTTACACGAATGTGTCCCTTATTCGTGTATCGAGGGAGCATTCGTGGGTTAGATACACCGTATCCCTTTGTTCGTGTATCATGGGAGAGCATTCTTGAGTCAAATACACGCCAGGTACACGAGCAAACCCAATTCGTTTATCGGGGGAGAGCTTTGGGGGGTTAGATACAGACCAGGTCCGAGCGTTACTTTTTCGTGTAGTGGGGAGCTTTTGGGGTTAGAAACATGAAAGGTCCAGCGGTCCCTTGTTTGAATAAAGGGGTGTTCAGGGCAGATACACGACCAGGTACACAGCGTGTACCTTTTTTTGTAATCTCTGATATGTACACATGAGCATTTTTTGAAGTCATGGGGGGCAAAACCATGACGTATTCCCCTTTTGTTTTGCAAAGTCAATTAGACCCCCTCTAGCATGTGTGAAAAACGGATACATGACTAGTGTCCCCAATGTGTAGTAAAAGTAATAGTTATACTTCATCTTTCATTTTTAAAGGTCTCCATCCTAATTTCCCACACTTGAGTTTAAAAAAGAAGCTTTTAAGGTTTTTTTTATAAATCCAAACTTGGTTAGCCCCTCTGTAGCTTGCTGCCCTACAAAAGTTTACTCCAAAAAAAGGGTGAAAATAAGAAAGTAAAGAGTAAAGAAAAAAGCTTACCTAAACAACATGGGTTTTACCCCCCAAGAAGCGCTGTTGTTTAACGTCTTTTGTCACATAATAAACCCGGGTAAGCTCAAATGGAATGAAAAAGGGTTATCCCCCTTTTCTTCCAAAACTGTTTGGCCCCCAAAGAATCTTAACCCTTTAACCATTCATTTAAAAAGTTTTTCCTTGGGTGTTCTAATCAACTATGCCGTGGGGGAAAAACCTTTTTTACCCTAAGGATAGCCATCTTGATTTAATTTCCCCAGGGAACAATTTCAACCTAAGTTAAAAGTTACAAACCCCGCATTAAACTGCCATTCCGTAACCGACATCATGAAATTTTGGCTTTCTCTTTGAAATATTAAATTGTTTACCCCTGAGCTCGATTCATCTAGTCATTTAAATTGCTCCCTTTGATTGCTCCAATCGGTGGATCTAAATTAGAATTTTTATCGCCCAAAATCCTTGTGTGAATCTCAACTGGGAAATGGGAAACTTTCCCCTAGACAATCGATATGGGGTATATCAAGGGGGGTTTTTTTAAATGTTGTTGCCCCCCGGGATAACTAATTCTCGCCCCAACTTCTATGGTGAGACCGGACTTTTTAAGATAGCTTTGGGCCCTGTTTGAAACCTCCGCTTTCCCACTAGTTTGGGGGGGATAGGGAGAAGCGGGGGGTACCCCCCTTCCTTAAGAATCTTTTTAACTTTAAATTTTCAAAATGTCTCGTCACTTTGGTGCCCGTGGGCCCCGAATTAAAAAAGAGCTTCTTTAAGAATTAACAAACTGGGGGTCTTTTGTCGACAAAAGGGTTGTCTTCTCCCATTTTGGGGAAATCTACAGCTACCAATATGTATTTATTCCGAAGGAAGGAGGAAAGGGCCCCTAAAGTCGATGCCCCAATCGAAAACTTCAGACCCCTTAATTGTAGTGTTGTGGGTTTCATTCCTTTTTGATATGTTACCTCCCCTTGCACGGTCCATCGAGCTATATATCTCAAGCATCCTTTAAAAAATGAGGCCAATAAAAACCTGTTCCAAAACTTTGTGCGCCGTCCATTTGCACATGATTCCTCCCGTTGGCCCCTATGACAGTGGGAAAAATATTTTCCTCCTTTTCATGGGAAAACAAACCCCTTCCCCAATCATCTATCAGCAAAATTTGAATAAATTGGTCCCCCCATGTAGTGCTTTAATTCGATGAAACATTTCTCTTCTGCTGCTTGTTCATATCCTTAGGGAAAGGGCCCTTTCCCTAGGTAATTGGAAAAATTCACAAACCGGGTTATCATCTTCAATGGTCTTGATGGCAAAAACAATCGTTCCTAGGGGCTCATGTTGACTCAAAATTCGTTGGGTTTTTTTTAAATAGGGGATCTCCAAAAAGTGACAGGGGTCGGCAGTAGATTTTGGCACCCTTTTATCTCTTATCTTAAGATCAAAAATCTTTAAGAAGTAAGATCCCCCGAAAGAGGTGTGGCTTTATCCTGTTTTGTCCCAAGAATTTTAAGGGGAATGTTTTTGTATAATACCCCCGATAAGATGATTGGTCTGAACTTTCAAAGGCAAAGAAACTCCACAAATCCTTCCCGTGGGTTTTATATTTTCTTGTCAGGAGTGAGTGTTTTGCTAGCAAAAGAATGGTTGAAAGTATTTGTCCCTTTTGCTGACCCAAAAAAGCCCCACAGCCCAATCCTGCCCACATAATCTCAAAGGGAACGTCCATTTGGTTGCCAGAAGGCTGATGAGTTTTTGCTTGAGGGGTTCAAATGCATCAATTTTCCTGGGTTAAGTCAAAGGAGGGATCCTTCTCTAAGAGTTTATCACGGCTTAGCAATTTTTGAAAAAAACTTTAATGAATCGTCGATAGAACCTGCATGGAAGAAAACTTCGATTAAACCCTTTAAATAAAAATGGTAGGGGGAATTTAGAAATTTCTTTGATCTTTTCCTATCCCCTTTATGCCTTTTGGAGATTTTATGGCCCCCAAAAAAATACCTTTTTTTTCCTAAAAAGACACTTCACCCAATTTTTTGGCCAGGTTGTGTCTTCGCATTCAACAAAACTCAAGATGGGTTTGGGCCCATTAAAAAAATTTCCCGAAAACAAAAAATCATTAAGTATACTTCCACTTGTCTCTCCATATCCCCAAAAATGCCTCTGATCAAAAAAATGGCTGAACTTGCATAATCCAAAAAGGGAGCGTTGATAAAGGGAAACCCCCAAAAGGGTGTGAATGTCGTCTTTTCCCGGGCTTCGGGTGCGATAGGAATCTGAAAATTCCAACTCCCATCGGGGAAAAAAGTATATGCATGACCGTAACCTTTCAAGCATTTGGTCCCAAAAGGGAAAAGGAAAAAAGATCCTTTTGAGTTGCGTCATTTAGCTTTCGGTTTTCTATAAAATTCCATCCGTGAATTTCTTCGGGATGAGTTTTATTTTTTTTATTCGGTACCATGTCATACCCCTTTTTTTGGAAATACTTGAATGGGGCTTACCCCTACATCGAAATTTGGGGGAAAACATTCTTGCATCAAGCAAATTTTATGATTCCTTTTTTACAACACTCTCATATTTGGGTTAAATCGGTCTCGGTTTTTATACTAGCTTGACACAACTTCCACAAAATTTTTTGGTACAGAACGATGGGGTAATCCCCTTTATATCTGCAATTTTTTCCCTGCATTCTTTCTTGTGTTGCCCCAGGAAGTAATAAACCTTTCCTGTGATCTTTATCCAGATTTGATGCAATTTTGACTAATTTTAAATTTTTTCTTCCAAAAATGATATTTAAGGTAATCTAGCGTTGTTTCAATTCACTCGGTGGTTCCTCAAATTGAAGGTTTCGATCTCTGAATGGTGGATCTATTCATACCTCAAAACTTCTTTTTCTTCAAACCGGATTAATATTAAGCTGATTTAAACTGCTCTAATTTCCATATTTTCAGGTTGCCCCTTTTTCCCCATTATCAAACCAATCCAATGAACACCAACAATAGGCTTGCTGAATCAAAAACTGCGAATCGATAGTCGATTTTCATAGCATTTCATCTGTGCGGCTTTTTTTAGGACGTCAGGCCTTTTCACTAGACCCTTCATTTCCCACTCAACACTAACTTCCCCTCCCCAACATCAATTTGCTCTAGCAGTACCAAAATGGCCTCCCCCAATTAAAAGGGGGCCCCCAATCTGCTTTAGTCAAAGGGTGACGAAATCTGGGGAAGATGAAGCCTGCACCTTCATTACTCTTTAAACTACCTTCGGGGAAATTTTACTGAAACGTCGGGTAACTGAAGACTCTTTTGGTCGGTTTCGGCTCTCCATACCCAATTTCGGAACATTTGTATGCATCAAATTAAAGCTGGCTCCCAAAAAAAGCCAATCCCGTTCTTAGATAAATTCCTTTAGGCAAAGGGGGTAAAGCTCCCTGTCTTTTAACTTCTTTGGGGTTTGTTCGAATTTCCGCAGAGATTCTCCCCTAAAATTACAGGGGAGAACTCTTTAAGCTTCCCTTTTATTCGATACAAAACCCTTTTAAAATTTTGCAATCGTGGCATTGGATAAAGCCAAAAAATGGAAGGTTGTACAATTGCTTGAAAAAAAAAAAAATCCTAAAAAACTGCCATAGTGCTCATTTTCTGTCTTTTTTGAGTTTGCTGGGTAAGGGACATTGGGCTTGTATTTTGGGGTTAAAGGAGGGGATGATTTTTTTAGGTGATTTTTCTGAAACTTTCCCCCTTCTTGAGAAATACTTGCTTTTGCTGGTCAGTCACCCCACCTCTTCTTCTGAAACCTTTGGGGTTTTAGTTCCTTACCACTTGTAATGTGACAACTTTAACTGTTCTCTGGGGGTTGGGTTTCCCGGGTTTCCGTATGAACCTTTAGTCCTGACAAAGGGGTTTGCTATCGACCGACCTGAATTTCAAAATTGTGTATCGATGCTCGATTCCCCAGGCCGAGCTTGAATTTTTTTGAAAAAACTAAGGACTTCTTTCTATCTTTTAATCCCCGATGAATTTTGTAAGGGGTCTTCAATGGCGGTTTGGAATAGACCATTGGCCCTTTGATAACTATTTGGAAAATTTGGTTGCCCTTTGAAATTTTGTTGTTAGTCCAAGAAAAAAATTTGGGTGATTTCCCATCCTGGGTTATAAGTATTGTTTTTAGATTGTTCTGGGGCCGAATTGGGGGTTTTCCCCAAAAAATCTACTTGCCTTTTTTGCCCTTCCTCACCACCCGAGGCCACAATAGTCAGCTATGTTGTAGACAGCCCGCCGTCTCTTTTAGAAAAACCTCAAATTTGGACATGAAGAAGACAAATCCACTTCAAAATGCCTGCCACCTTCTTTTTTCCCCCCCTTACCATGTGACCATTCATAATTTTTCGCGGGGATGCTTCAAAAAAAGTTAAATTTCTTTGGGGTTTTTTTGGTTCAAGGTGCCCCCAGCTGTGGATTACTGTTTGTCTTGTTTGTTTTCCCCCTTATAAAAAATCTAATGAAGCCACTCTGGGGTCCCGGTGTGGCATTTCCGCATTGGTCCCCGAATCTCTCCTAGGTTTTATACAAACTCCCTGCATATGAGATAAGATTGAAACTCAGCTCGAAGTTTTGCGGTCTTTGAAGAAGGAAGAATTTGTCCATAACTTCTTAATTTGACCTTGCCATGTAGTAATGGGTTCCCCGGTTAAAAAATTCACATGTTCCTTGCCTTTCAAAGACAATGGGGAAGAGCCTGAGGGGATGCATTATCACTAACTCCATTTTAAAATTTTAAAAATATGCATATGCCCGAAGAGTTGGATATGCGCATTTGGATTTCATCCGAAAACCCTCAATTGGGATATTGCTGCACCATTGAATCACGGTAAGCTTAAGTTCAAAATTATTGCTCCACTCGAGGACGGACATTAGGCAACGTTATCAAATTTGGCTTTGGCAAATCAGAATTGTTCTAGGGGTCATTAAACCGGCCTCGTTATAAACAGTTGATTTCGGGGAAACCCAACAATTTCCTTTAATTTAGTCTTGAGCATGTTATTGACTTACAACCATTTTTCCTTCAGTGATTTCCTTTAAAACCAAAGTGTTTACTCAGTCGAGTGTTGCTTTTTTTGATAAGACGAATAATTTTCTCTGGTAGGATTAAAAATCAAGTTCCCCTTTTGGGGGACTTCTGGTCTGCACTTAAAAATAATACAAAAACATTATGAGCTCTAAATTCTCAGAAAAAAAGGGGAAAAAAAAATAAGAAAGAAAAAAATTGTTAATTATAATAAAAAAGTGTTTTTAAAAAAATTTGGGGTACCCAGCAACGCCCAAAATTGTTTTTGCCAATCGTTTTTTAATAAATTGAAATTTTTGTTCTTAACTTACTAGAAGAAAAGGCAAGCGTCCTACTAGCGTATATGGGGTAAGCACAAGGTCTCCTTGAATACACCAATATAGTACTAACCGTTTCTTATTATCTAACTGCCACTTTAAAAAGTTGGTTTTGAAACTTAATTACTCTTTTTTAAAACTAATAATCACTAACAACATGGTTCTAAATTTACAATTAACAAAAGCAACCCAGACTTTTTTACCTTCTCTATCTTTTAATTCATTGATTTAGAGTTTTGGGTAATTGACTTCTTTTTAAATTCGAAATTTTTTCTTTCGGTTTAAATACTTTCCAAATTTAACCCATCTAATCCCAGGTTTTCAAATGGGGTCTTCCCTTATTAATAGCAAACCTAAATTGCTAAAGACATAATTCGCATCAAAATAATCATGTAAAAAAAAGCTCTTTTTTCCCATTCTAAAGAACAATCAAATCTCATTAATTGCATTAAAAACTAATCAAAAAAGGGAATTTCTCATTAACTAATATGATTCATGCATAAATTCATATTCCCGGGTCTAGAATTAAGAAACAATTGAAGGGCAGCAATTAATCATAAGAAAAACCAACAATTCGCATTAAAAAAACCCAAATCTTACACATACAGAGAATTTCCCAAAAAAAATCTAGATTTAAGGTCTACTCCTCCCTAAATTGGGCAAAAAAAATGCAATTATGGGGATAAATAAAAATTTTGCACAACCTTAAAAATAGAAATTTTTTTTTATGGGGGCCCCAACCCTTTTGGAAAAACGAAAATCTTTTCCTTTGCGTTTTGAGAGTCAGAGCCCAAAAAAAATTCGTAAATCGTTCTAGGGCAACAAAAAAGGGGCTTTTAACAGTACCCCGGTTGGAAAATACACGAGGAACACGATAGTGATCTGTTCGTGTATCCATGCTTGCTTCCAAGTTCCTTATTGAATTTGCGAGCAAGTACATGGGGTTTTACATTATTGGTTTAAACATCGTTGAATAAGCAAACTTGAACACAAAAAAGTACATGGGGTGTACTTTGTTTTTACTTCCAGACATCCACTTAGTTTTAAAAAAAAAGTTTCATGGGCGTGTATTCGTTGGTACTTTCCCGAAATTTTTTTCTTTACATGTATTGTATCCAAATTTCCTTTCCAAACTTGATCCGATCTTCAAAACTCCTTCCCTTTGTCCAAAAAAACTCTAGAAGACCTGAAAAAAAATTCTTCCTTAAGCATCCTTTTCTTCAACAAATCATCTAAAAATTCAAAATAAAGCACAATTTCATTACTTAGATAAGGGGGTTTTGCGACTTATCAGGGAACCCTTTAATGGAGGAGAATCTAAGTTCCCCTGACTCTGAAACTGTCATTGGTTCCAAGAAAATTTCCAAAAAAAAAAGGGTTACATCACTTAAAAGGAAAAAGAAAAGGTTATCAAGAAACCCTCCCCCTAAAAAAAAAGCAAGGCAAACAAAAAAAAGGAATGTCCAATTTAAACCTCAATTTTTAAAATCTCCGAAGAAGAAAAAAAAAGGGGTATTCTTGTGTTTTTTTGGATTTCAATTTTTTTTTTCAAGAATGGATTTTATTGAAATGAACTTTAGAAAACCCTAGGTGCATGGAAATTTGCTTAAACAAGTTCTAGTTTTGGGGAGTGTGTGAAAAGAATTTATGGAAGTTTAGTCTTCGGAAGGAAAATTTTAGTTTTTGGGTATGTGAAAGACATTTCCAAATTTTTGGGGCGATGTAAAAAGTCTACACTTCTGATGTAAATGATGATTAGAGATTACAAACATGCCTGGGAAATATTTTTTGTGCATTAATGGGGGGCTTACAAAGGATTATGGAAAGGAGGCAAGGGTTATGATTTCGAGTTGTTTCTCGAATCATACCAAGTTTTATTAAATTGATATTAAGGAAGGGCAGTTCTATTCAATGTTTAGAACATGCTCAAATTTTATGCGATATTAATAGAAAGAATGTAACTGGTTCTAGGTCATTGATAAAATTAGCAAGTAAAAAATTTTGGGTTTTTTTGGGGAAATGTTCTCATGGGGTTGTTTGTATTTAAAGGAATTGTTTTCCTACCGCTTTTTAAAACCTATTATGTTAAAGGGATAGGTAAAAGAAGTTTTTCATCATATGTCGATCTTGTTAAAGAGTTTGTGGTATCAAATGATTTGGGCAACTTTGTCCATCAAAGGATTGAAAAAAACTGTTCCTTTGGGAAATTCTTCCCTAAAGTTCAAGAAGGAGGTTCAAAACCTAGTTCAGAACCTGAACAGAGCTTAGAACAAATTTTTAAAAGAACCACCGATTTTTAGGGTTGGAAAAAATGGAACAAAAGAAACACATTTAAGAATCTAAAAAAATGAAGAGTGCTAGGGGAGAAGCCTTGAAACATGAGCATCGATTTTAAATTTAAAATACTTTGACAAGGAAATATCGGTTCTTCAACGGTCAGACTTAAGAGATTGAAAGCGATGGAGTTACAAAGTTAACAAAATTTTGATACTGTTTTGACATTTAAGAAAAATTATGAGAAAATGCTCACTGACCTCCATCACTACGAATTCTCTATATGGTTAGTGAGAAGTCAAGCAAGTCTATCCAACTTGTGATTGCTTTTAACAAGTTTTTCTCAAAAAGGAAAAAAGAGTTTAGTCACCAACTTTTCAAGCTTTGGACTCCAAGATGGATAAAACACCCAACTTCGAAGTCTTCTGGAGAATCAAGTGTTTTATCCACCAAATTTCCAGATTTTTTTCGCTTGGGCAAAATATCGTTTGGATACTTCACTAGAAAAACTTCCCCAACCAAACCTTCCCACTCCCCCTCACCTCTCGGTTACAATCCAAAAAAAGCTTAGTCTTATCTAAATTTTCTGTTTTGAAAAAAAATTGTAAAAGATTTCCTTATCTTTCATGCATAGATTAAGGGGGGTTACCCCCTTTTGCTTTAACAAAAAGGGGGGGAGAATGGTACATAGAAATTTTTCAATAGAATTCAATTGCTTTTTTAATGGTTCTATTGTGTTTATGATTTTTTTCAGTTATAATTTTGATGTTATAAATATATGTTTGTTGAACATGAAAGTTTTTCTATTTTTTTATCTAATGGTGTTTTATTATCATAAAAAAGGGGGAGAATGTTAATTCTCTAATTTTTTTGATTTAACAAAAAAAAAAATAATGTGTAACTATGTTTGAGCTTGTCAGAATTTTTTTAGAAGTAGTATAAATTTTTCTAAATTGAACAAAAAAACAGAAGCTTGTTTGCTTTAAAGCTCTTTCAGAACCCCCATGCCCGTCCAAAAAATTTTTTTTTAATTTGTTCTAATTTTTTTACGAGGTTTTTTAATAAATTTTAAAGGCCCGCTCCACGGCCGAGTATATTTTTGGGAATATACTTTTAGTTTTTCTAAAATTGGATTTTTATCATGGGTTTTTTTAAATTTTCATAAAATTTTTTTAAAAATTTTATTCAAAATTTTTTTTATATAAAATGAGATCATATAAGATTTACGGTTTTTTCAGATTTTAAACAAGATATTTTTGTTTTAATTTTGGGATCCAGCAGTTACAAAAATAAGATAAAATATGGTGTTACATGAAGATATGGTTCCACTTATGGGATACAGATAAGGTTTCCTTAAAGGAGGGATACTTCAACAAAAAATTTACCAAGAATATCTCCCCAAAAAGATCTCGGTTTAAATGATTTATCTAATTACCCTCATAAAACATATCCGGAATGTAATTTTCTCCCAAAAGTTCAAAATTTTTTTGAAAAAAAAAATTTCAAAAAATAAATTCAAGTTGTCACGTGGGAAATCCAGAACGTTACTTTTCCAACAAAATAAGTTACGTCCCCTTTCATAAAAGGAATGTTAGTTGAAAAAAAAAAACAAAAGGAATAGAGAGAAGTTTTTCTTGAATCAAGCACACGGAAAAAAAAAAAAAAAAAAAAACATATACCTTCAAATGCAAAATTTTTTTGCGATCCAATTTATGAGGGAAAATTTTATATTCCCATTGTTATTGTGATTCCTTTTCTTGTATAGGAATTGAAGTTGTTTC